>JAIRCJ010000393.1:49508-63966 GCA_020883675.1 Bruguiera gymnorhiza
CCCGGAAGAGAAGACAGCAGACCTGGTATCCGAGACACCCGGAAGAGAAGACAGCACACCTGGATTCGTGAGACCACCCGGAAGAGAAGACAGCAGACTAGAAGCGTGAGGCAGGCGAGAGACGTGAACCAGAAAACCAGTAGTGTGAGGCAGGCCAAGAGACGTGAAATAGCAGACCAGGAGCGTGAGACCAGAACGTGCAACGGCGTGACTGATTAGAAGTGTGGGGCAGGCCGTGAGACGTGAAACGGCAGACCAGAAGCTTAAGTGCAAGCTGTGAAACCGTGAGATGGTGAAAATAGGAGCTGTGTGAGACAACCTAGAGAAGGAATTTGGCGAAGCATCGGAAAAGAACTCAACGTATTTCCAGATTTCTTCAAGAGAGGTTAGAGAGCGTTGCGGTGAACTTCTAAGCGGCAGTGGAGCAGCCTTTTAATTCAACAGAGGCAAGACAAGCTAGAAGAAGGGTAGACATAGTAAGTGACACTCTTTGTATTGTACTTGCTTAGTAATTGCAATAGTGAAAGGAGCAGAAGATTAAGACATCCATTGTAACTAGAATTCTCAAGTATAGTGGATAGTCTCGGTAAAGGAGAGTCCCTACCACCGTGGATGTACGTCACGTTGACGAAACCACATAAATCTCGTGTGTCCTTAATTTGCTTTACGTTTTGTGTTTTGAATTGAGTTATGAACGCAGCTAAAGTATCAGCCAACCCATAACCTAACGAAGACCTAAACAAGAACATCCGAATTGTCTATTAGGCAAGGTGTCTGAAAGGTGACTTTGGGGACTATTGTAATTAGTAGGTAGCAATAGATCTACCTTAGTCAAATCTGAGAAAGAGTTCGCTTTTAAGAAGAGATTGAAGTTGTTCACTTTCCTGCAAATTGCGAATTGCGGTGATACTGATTCACCCCCCCTCTCAGTATCACAAACTAGTAGATCCTAGGGTGAAGTTGGGAACTTCAATTGGTATCAGAGCATAGGTTCACCAGGATAAAGCTTAATAGCTTGGTGTACTAGTTTGAAGAGCTCCAAAAGTTTTAACTTGTTCAGCATACTGAGAAATGGACGCCAGTACCAGCACCAGCACTACTTATAGCAAGAAGGTTCCAATCTTCAACGGAACCAACTACCATATGTGGAGAGCAAGAATGCAGGTGGTATTTGCAACCATGGGCATGAACGTGGTGAAATCTGTACAGGAGGGTTTTGAGCCTCCAGAAGAAGGTAAAGATCCAACCCCAGAGGAATTAAGACAGTTTGAGATAAATGGAAAGGCCTCAAATGTCATCATTTCAGCATTGACAGATGCTGAATATGCTAAAGTTATGGACTGCAAATCTGCCAAGGAGATATGGGACAGATTGCAGAAAGTTTATGAAGGTGATGGCAGAATGAAGGAGGACAAGCTTCAAGTTTTCAAGGAGAGATATGAACCTCTCAGAATGCAGAAAAATGAGACAGTCCAAGAGTTCTTCACCAAGGTTATTGATGCTGCAAACGATCTTAGAAGTCATGGGAAGAACAAGAAGGACTCATCTATTGTGAAGAAAATTCTAAGAATTCTGCCTGAGAGGTTTGCCTCAAAGGTGGCAGCCATAGAGGAGAGTAGAGATCTCGATTCTATGTCTCTGCATGATTTCCAGTGCAATCTCATTGCATATAAGATGAGAATAAAGTCAACTGAGAGCTCCTCAACATCAAAGGTATCAAAGGAGGCAGCTTTCAAAGCTATGAAACACTTGAAGATAAAAGAAGAGGAAGAATCATCCAGTGAGGATGATGATGATGATGAGGAAGAAAGTGAAGGTGAAGTGTTGCCATACTTCACAAGGAAATTCAAAAAGGGGTCTAAGAAGGGAAAAGGACAGTTGTCCTTGAGATGTTATCGTTGTGGACAGACTGGACACTTTGCTTCTCAGTGCAAAGTGAAACTTGATGATGAAGATGAGGATGGCGATGATGAGCAGAATTCAAAATGGAGAAGACCATCATTCAAGTCAAGGAAGTGCAGCAAGAAGACTGTTAGCCCACAGAAGAAGAAGAGAGGCTCATTCAAGAGTTATGTGAGCCAGACAAAAGAAGCCGACAAGGAGGAAGATGTAGACTCATCAGATGAGCATGCCTTTATGGCATCAACACAAGGTGGTAGTTCAACCTCTGAAGAGGAAGAGGAGGTTGATGAAGAAGAACCAGATCTTGAAACTGAGTTGGAAGCAGCTTCAAAGGAGATAATCAGAAGGGGTAGAACCATAAGAAGGTTGGAGGCCCACATAAAACAAGTTGAAGCAAAGTCTGAGGAAGCTAAAAGTCAAAAGGATGAAATAAGGGCCGAACATATTGACTTGAAGAGAAGATTTGAAGAACAGATCAAAATATGTGAAGACCTTACAATGGAGCTTGGCTCAAGGACTTCAACAATTGAAGAAATGGAGATAGAGTTGCTGAGACTTCAGCAACAACTCAAAAGGAGTGAAGAGAACGTGCAGAAGCTTGAAATGATAGGAGAAACAAGTTCTGCAAGAGAAAAGAAGAATGAAGAGAAAGTGCAGCAATCTGAGGCTGCATTGCCTAAAGATAATAAGAATGTGCCACAGAAGTTGAAAGAGAAGGTTGTCACTCAGGAGAAGATAGCTGAGAATAAAGAGGATTTGAAGAAGCAACCTAGGGTGGCAAACAAAAATGAAGAAAAGAAGGTCAGCCAGCAAAGGGCTATGGCTGAACAGAAGAAGGAGAAAAAGGTGGCTAAAATGAAAGCCACACAAGCAAAGAAGCCAGCCACGTTGCCTACACAGCAAGTAATGAACAAAAGAAAACAAGCTGTGATTAGACCCAAGAAGAGGCAGTTTCAAGGTCACTGTCTTTATTGTGGAGTTTGGGGTCATAAGGCAAGTAACTACTGGTGGAGAAGGCCAGTATATGTCTCCAACTTGAGAAGATACGATGCTGCATACAGGGGGAGACAATACAAAATTCAGAGGAGAACACCTATCGTGAGTTCTTGCACATACTCTAAAAGGCAAGGACACACTGACAAGGATTGTTGGTGGAAGCCCAAACCAGTGGTTTCAAAGAACAAGTTTGCTATATTGGGAGACTTGGAACAGTGTGAAAGGTGTGGGCAGGATGGCCATAATGCCAAGAGATGCATGACACTTCTCCCTGAGCAAGAGAAGGCACTCAATGGCATAGTGAAAACAAGCGGTGTAGTCAAAGCTGAGAAAAATGAGAAAGCTATCTTCCAGCCAATTCAAAAGAAGGAATATAAAGCTAAAAGGGAGGTGGCTAATATAGCTGAAATTGCACTCAAAGCTGACTACAAGGATAAGCAGTGGATCTTTGACAGTGGATGCACTTCACATATGACGGGAGACAAAAGTAAATTGTCAAAGCTAAACAAGTCAAGAAAAGGCAGAGTCAAGTTTGGCAATGATGATTCACTCAACATTAGTGGTCAAGGGTCAGTAAATATTGGAAAAGGAAAGCTGAAAGATATTCTGCATGTTGAAGGACTCAGATATAATCTAGCATCTGTTAGCCAACTATGCAATGAAGACCATAAAGTGATATTCACAAAAACAGGTTGCCAAGTAAAGAGTAAAGAAGGCAATACTGTTGCAGCTGGGAAAAGAACAGCTGGAAATTTATATGTAATTGATGAGGACAAGACAAACAGTTGTTTACTTACAAAAGAAGAAGAAAATCAACTCTGGCATCGGAGGTTGGGACACTTAACACAGAAGAACATGAGGAAGCTAACCATTACTCATGCAATCAGAGACATTCCAGACCTTAAGAGAGAGAGGGAGTATGTCTGCTCAGCATGCTCTAAAGGAAAACAGGTCAGAAAGCAGTATAAGACCAAAGAGGTCAGTTCTGAAGCAGTGCTTGACATTGTGCATACTGATTTGTGTGGGCCAATGAGAACAAAAAGGTTAAATGGTGAGAGGTACTTCATCTTGTTTGTTGATGATTATTCCAAAAGGACCTGCATCATGCACCTCACACATAAGTCAGAAGTTTTGAAATGCTTCAAGAGATACAGAAGATTGGCTGAAAATAAGAGTGGAAAGAAGATCAAAGTATTGAGGTCAGATCAAGGCACTGAATTCACAAATGGAGCTTTTGAAGATTACCTTGAAAAGTATGGAATTCACCATCAGATGGCAGCAGCAAGAACTCCTCAACAGAACGGGGTGGTAGAGAGGAAAAATAGAGCTGTGGTTAAAATGGCAAGAATTCTACTGCTGGAATCCAAGCTTCACACAAGATTTTGGACAGAAGCAACATTTACAGCCGTGCACCTATTGAACAGAGTTTCACTAAGGCCCAATACTGATAAGACTCCATATGAGCTATGGAGTGGGAAGAAGACAACAGCCAAGTATCTTAGAATCTTTAGCAACCCATGTTTGTGAAGAGCAAGGGGCAAAACTTGGGAAAATTTCATGCTAGGTCAAATGAAGGCATCTTTGTGGGATACTCAGCAAAGACAAAAGGTTACAGAGTTTTTCTACATAAACTGGGAAAAGTGGTCACTTCCAGTGATGTGAGAATAGATGAAAACTGGAAAACAATGCATAATGGAGAAGCTGAGGATAGTGAAGAAGATGACTTCAAGATAGATGAAGAATCTGACCAACATGAAGAAGTGGGAAAAGAAGTAAGTTCAGACTCAGAGAAGAGTGAGTCTGAAGATGAAGAAGGAGATTCTCTTGCAACTAAGACTGTGCAAGAAAGAAAGACAAAGAAGACATGGACCAGTGCTCATCAAGGAAATCAGATAATAGGTGACCCATCAGCAGGAGTTACAACAAGAAGAAGAATTGTGGGAGCTACTGCTTTACTCTTATAAGTTGAACCTAAATCTGTTGAAGAGGCTGCACAAGACAAAGCCTCGATCAAAGCTATTAATGAGGAGCTAGATCAAATCGAGAAGAATGAAACATGGGAGCTAGTTCCAAGACCCACTAACAAGAATGTCATAAGAACAAAATGGGTGTTTAAAAATAAACACAATAAGGATGGCAAGATGGTGAGGAACAAGGCTAGGCTGGTTTGCAAAGGCTACATTCAGATAGAAGGAGTAGATGTTGATGAAACTTTTGCACCAATAGCAAGGTTGGAAACTATCAGAATGTTCTTAGCTTTGGCAGCACATAAGAGGTATAAAGTTTACCAGATGGATGTGAAATCAGCCTTTCTGAATGGGCTCCTAAAAGAAGAAGTGTATATTGAACAACCCGATGGAGTATAAATCAGTGAGGATGAGACACACGTGTGCAAGCTGAAGAAAGCCTTGTATGGCCTTAAACAAGCCCCAAGAGTATGGTATAGCAGGCTGGATGCGTATTTGAGAAGGTTGAACTTCAGAAGAGGAACAATTGATAATAACCTATATGTGTTCAACTCAGAGAAAGGCCAACTGATAACCATAGTATATGTAGATGACATCATCTTTGGAGGGGACCACTCTGAGCTATGCCAAGAATTTGCACAGAAGATAAGTGAGGAATTTGAGATGTCATTGATTAGAGAAATGACTTACTTTCTTGGATTACAAATAAAACAATGTGAAGAAGGTATTTTTATTTCTCAGACAAAATATGCCAAAGAGATGCTGAAAAAGTTTGGCATGGAGGATAGCAGACCTGTCAGTACCCCTATGACAGTGGGCTGCAAGTTAACAAAAGATCAGGAAGGAAGGAGTACAAGCCCTACAGAATACAAGAAGATGATAGGGAGCCTTCTGTACCTTACAGCATCAAGGCCTGATCTCATGCAAGCTGTGTGCATCGCCAGCAAATTCCAAGCTGATCCTAAGGAATCTCATGTGTTGGCAGTGAAAAGAATCCTAAGATACCTCAAGGGGACACTGGAAATGGGCTTGTGGTATCCTACCATGGATTCTGTAAAACTACGAGCATACACTGATGCAGACTGGGCAGGAAGCACAGATGATAGAAAATCAACCAGTGGCTGCAGCTTCTACTTGGGTTCAAAGTGTGTTGCATGGCTAAGTAGAAAGCAAAACAGTGTTGCTTTGAGCATAGCGGAGGCTGAGTATATGGCTGCTTGTGCAGCATGTACTCAGGTGATATGGATGCAAAGACAATTGGCCGATTTTGGTGTTGAAGTGAAGTTACCAGTGAGTGTACTTTGTGATAATCAAAGTGCAATTGATCTTAGCAAGAATCCAGTTCAACATTCAAAGAGCAAGCATATTGACATCTGGTATCACTTTATCAAGGATCAAGTGGAAGAGGGCACAATTCAGTTAGAGTATGTTGGTACTAAAGATCAAATCTCAGATATTCTAACTAAACCTTTGTCCACAGAGTTGTTTGAAAAGCACAGAATGAGTCTGTCTGTGCAAATGCCTCCTCAAGCCTGAAGTTCAGGTGAATCCTCCATCTCTACTTTGTAGGTTTTTCAAATTTGTAATTGGTTGGCAAAGGGGGAGAGAAGCAATAGTGCAGGGGGAGCTGTTAAGGAAGGGGGAGTGCATATTTAGGGGGAGTTGTAATCCATCTGCTTCTGGATTATTACTCTAAGAAGATTATGAAAGACTGCTGCATAATGGCTTTTGTTATGAATGTTGCCAACAATTACAAAGGGGGAGATTGTTGTTCCCATAGCCTTGTATGGGTTGTAATTGTTGTCAACTAGGGTTAAGTGTGCAAGAGAGTAAAGTCACATGGAAGGGCAGTAAAGTCATATGGAAGGGCAAGAAAGTAAATCCGCCGCATAAGGGCAAGAACGTAAATCCGCCATGTAAGCCCTATTAGGGTTTCATGGAAGAGAGTATATAAAGGCCTTGGAAGACAAAACTAGGGCAGAGGGCCAACACAATTGAATAAACAACAACCCTACAGCAACCGGCCAAAAGGAAGAGAGAGCAGAACGGCAAGAGATCAGAAACAACACCACCAGGAGAGCAAACCAGAAACATCACCACCGGGAGAGCAAACCAGAATGTGCGACCTCCTGCAAACAAACCAGAAACGCCTCCTGCAAGCAAACCAGAAACACATCTTGCAACCAAACCAGAAACGCACAACCAGCAAGAGGAGAAATAAGAAACAGACCACCCGGAAGAGAAGACAGCAAACCTGGTATCCGTGAGACCACCCGAAAGAGAAGACAGCAGACTAGAAGCGTGAGGCAGGCCGAGAGACGTGAACCAGAAAAACCAGTAGTGTGAGGCAGGCCAAGAGACGTGAAACAGCAAACCAGGAGCGTGAGACCAGAACGTGCAACGGCGTGACTGATCAGAAGCGTGGGGCAGGCCGTGAGATGTGAAACGGCAGACCAGAAGCTTGAGTGCAAGCTGTGAAACCGTGAGATGGTGAAAGCAGGAGCTGTGTGAGACAACCTAGAGAAGGAATTTAGCGAAGCATCGGAAAGAACTCAACGTATTTCCAGATTTCTTCAAGAGAGGTTAGAGAGCGTTGCGGTGAACTTCTAAGCGGCAGTGGAGCAGCCTTTTAATTCAACATAGGCAAGACAAGCTAGAAGAAGGGTAGACATAGTAAGTGACACTCTTTGTATTGTACTTGCTTAGTAATTGCAATAGTGAAAGGAGCAGAAGATTAAGACATCCATTGTAACTAGAATTCTCAAGTATAGTGGATAGTCTCGGTAAGGGAGAGTCCCTACCACCGTGGATGTACGTCACGTTGACGGAACCACGTAAATCTCGTGTGTCCTTAATTTGCTTTACGTTCTGTGTTTTGAATTGAGTTGTGAACGCAGCTAAAGTATCAGCCAACCCATAACCTAACGAAGACCTAAACAAGAACATCTGAATTGTCTATTAGGCAAAGTGTTTGAAAGGTGACTTTAGGGACTATTGTGATTAGTAGGTAGCAATAGATCTACCTTAGTCGAATCTGAGAAAGAGTTTGCTTTTAAGAAGAGATTGAAATTATTCACTTTCCTGCGAATTGCGAATTGTGGTGATACTGATTCACCCCCCTCTCAGTATCACAAACTAGTAGATCCTAGGGTGAAGTTGGGAACTTCACTCCTTAGCCTCAACGCAATTTGAATTGATTTATATAATCTTCAAGCAAATTGCCTAAGAAAAAGCAAAAGCAATGGATTGTAATAAGAAGTATCTGCACTCCCATCTACGAATATATGCTTAACACAACATTTCAACTTGGGATTGCAATTTATAATATTCATCCACTAAAGTGTTTTTTATGCAATTGAGTCCATTACTTGTATTTTTGTTCAAATAACATATTCAAATATCGTATTTTTCTCACCAATCAAATCAAACGACATTAACAACAAATTCAAAAATCAAAATATTGCATTTTTGCAATTTTTAGAATTTTGAAATCTACTACGGATAAATAAATTGTCAATAATCCCTGAAATTTAAATTTTGATATTTTCTTAATTGTCTCCTTTGCCTGAATGCAATTGAAATGATTTATAGAATTCTTGTCTTCATACAAATTACTTAAACAAATGGAAAAGCAATGGACTCTAATAAGATGATTTCGCACTCCCATTTAGGAATATATGCTTTACACAACCTTGAAACTTGAGATTGCTATTTATAATATTCATCCACTAATGTGTTTTTTATGCAATTAAGTCCATTACTTGTATTTTTGTTCAATTAACATATTCAAATGTTATATTTTTCACATATTATATTTTTCTCACCAATTAAATCAAACGACATTAACAATAAATTTAAAAATCAAACTATTTCAATTTTGCAATTTTTAGAATTTTAAAATCTGTTAGGTATAAATGAATTATCAATACTCTGTTGAATTTAAATTTTGCAATTTTCTGAATTGTCTCCTTTTCCTCAACACAATTTTAAATAATTTATATAATTTTCAAGCAAATTACTTATGAAAAAGCAAAAACAATGGACTGTAATAAGAAGGTTCTGCACTCCCATCTAGGGATATATGCTTAACACAATATTGAAACTTGGGATTCCTATTTATAATATTCATCCATTGAAGTGTATTTTATGCAATTGAGTCCATTACTTGTATTTTTGGTCAATTAACATATTCAAATATTGTATTTTTCTCACCAATCAATTCAAATGACATTAACAGCAAATTCAAAAATCAAAAAATTCTATTTTTGCAATTTTTAGAATTTTAAAATTTGCTAGGGATGAATAAATTGTCAATAATCTGTTGAATTTATGTTTTGAAATTTTCTTAATTGTCTCCTTTGCCTCAATGCAATTAGAAATAATTGATAGAATTGTTGTCTTCTGACAAATTACTTAAGGAAAAGGAAAAACAATGAGCTCTAATAAGATGGTTACGCCCTCCCATCTAAGGATATATGCTTAACACAATATTGAAACTTAGGATTGTTATTTATATTATTCATCCACTAAAGTGTATTTTATGCAATTAAGTCCATTACTTCAATTAACACATTCAAATATTGTATTTTTGTCTCTAATAAAATGAAATGACATTAATAATAATTGTAAAATTCAAAATACTGCATTTTTTCAATTTTTATAATTTTAAAATTTGTTGGGGATAAATGAATTGTCTATACTCTGTAGAATTTAAATTTTGCAATTTTTAGAATTGTCTCCTTTGCCTCAACACAATTTGAAATGATTTATATAATCTTCAGGCAAATTACTTAAGACAAAGCAAAAGGAATGGACTGTAGTAAGAAAGTTCTACACTCCCATCTAGGGATACATACTAAACACAACATTAAAACTTGAGATTGCAATTTATAATATTCATCCACTAAAGTGTATTTTGTGTAATTGATTCCATTACTTGTATTTCTCTTCAATTAACATATTCAAATATTGTATTTTTGTCACCAATCAAATCAAACGACATTAACAACAAGTTTAAATTTCAAAATATTGCATTTTTGCAATTTTTAGAATTTTAAAATCTACTAGGGTTAAATAAATTATCAATAATCTGTTGAATTTAAATTTTGAAATTTTCTTAATTGTCTCCTTTGCCTCAATGCAATTTGAAATGATTTATAGAATTCTTGTCTTTAGACAAATTACTTAAGAAAAAGGAAAAACAATGGACTCTAATATGATGCTTCCGCACTCCCATCTAGGGATACATACTTCACACAACCTTAAAACTTGATATTGCTATTTATAATATTCATCCACTAAAGTGTCTTTTATGCAATTGAGACCATTACTTGTATTTTTGTTCAATTAATATATTGAAATATTATATTTTTCACATATTATATTTTTCTCACATATGAAATCAAACGAAGTTAACAATAAATTTAAAAATCAAAATATTTCAATGTTGCAATTTTTAGAATTTTAAAATCTGTTAGGAATAAATGAGTTGTCAATACTCCGTTGAAGTTAAATTTCGCAATTTTTTCAATTGTCTCCTTTCCCTCAACGCAATTTGAAATGATTTATATAATCTTCAGGCAAATTACTTAAGAAAAAGCAAAAGGAATGGATTGTAATAAGAAGGTTATGCACTCCCATCTACTGATATATGCTTCACACAACCTTGAAACTTGAAATTGCTATTTATAATATTCATCCACTAAAATGTCTTGTATGCAATTGAGTCCATTACGTGTATTTTTGCTCAATTAACATATTCAAATATTATTTTTTTCACATATTATATTTTTCTCACCAATGAAATCAAACCAAATTAACAATAAATTTAAAAATCAAAATATTTCGATTATGCAATTTTTAGAATTTTAAAATCTGCTAGGGAAAAATGAATTGTCAATACTCTGTTGAATTTAAATTTTGCAATTTTCTAAATTATCTCCTTACCCCCACCGTAATTTCAATTGATTTATATAATCTTTAGGCAAATTACTTAAGAAAATCAAAAGGAATGGATTGTAATAAGAAGGTTCTACACTCATATATGGGATATATGCTTAACACAACATTGAAACTTGGGATTACAATTTATAATATTCATCCATTAAAGTGAATTTTATGCAATTGAGTCCATTACTTGTATTTTTGTTCAATTAACATATTTAAATATTGTATTTTTCTCACCAATCAAATCAAAGGACATTAACAACAAATTTAAAAATCAAAATATTGTATTTTTGCAATTTTTAGAATTTTAAAATCTGCTAGGGATAAATAAATTGTCAATGATCTATTGAATTTAAATTTTGAAATTTTCTTAATTGTCTCCTTTGCCTCAATACAATTTGAAATGATTTATAGAATTCTTATCTTCAAACAAATTACTTAAGAAAAAGGAAAAGCAATGGACTCTAATAAGATGCCTCCTCACTCCCATTTAGGGATATATGCTTCACACAATCTTGAAATTTGAGATTGTTATTTATAATATTCATCCACTAAAGTGTCTTTTATGCAATTGAGCCCATTACTTGTATTTTTGTTTAATTAACATATTCAAATATTATATTTTTCTCACCAAAAAAATCAAACGATATTAACAATAAATTTAAAAATCAAAATATCTCAATTTCATAATTTTTATAATTTTAAAATTTGTTAGGGATAAATGAATTGTCAATACTCTGTTGAATTTCAATTTTGCAATTTTCTGAATTGTCTCCTTTGCCTCAACGCAATTTTAAATAATTTATATAATTTTCAGGCAAATTATTTATAAAAAGGCAAAAGCAATGGACTATAATAAGAAGGTTCTGCACTCCCATCTAGGGATATATGCTTAACACAACATTGAAATTTGGGATTGCAATTTATAATATTCATCCACTAAAGTGTATTTTATGCAATTGAGTCCATTACTTGTATTTTTGTTCAATCAACATATTCAAATATTATATTTTTGTCACCAATCAAATCAAAGGACATTAATAACAAATTTAAATATCTAAATATTGCATTTTTGCAATTTTTAGAATTTTAAAATCTGCTAGAGTTAAATAAATTGTCAACAATCTGTTGAATTTAAAATTTGAAATTTTCTTAATTGCCTCATTTGCCTCTATGCAATTTGAAATGATTTATAGAATTCTTGTCTTCAGACAAATTACTTAAGAAAAAGGAAAAGCAATGGACTCTAATAAGATGGTTTCGCACTCCCATCCAGGGATATATGCCACACACAACCTTGGCACTTCAGATTGCTATTTATAATATTCATCCACTAATGTGTTTTTTATGCAATTAAGTCCATTACTTGTATTTTTGTTCAATTAACATATTCAAATATTATATTTTTCACATTTTATATTTTTTCCAGAACTTAAATCAAAAGACATTAACAATAAAACTAAAAAACAAAATATTGCATTTTTGCAATTTTTAGAATATTAAAATCTGCTAGGGATAAATAAATTCTCAATAATCTACGAAATTTAAATTTTCAAATTTTCTTAATTGTCTCCTTTGCCTCAGTGCAATTTGAAATAATTTATAAAATTTTTGTCCTCAGACAAATTACTTAAGAAAAAGGAAAAGTAATAGACTCTAATAAGATGGTTTTGCACTCTCATCTAGGGATATATGTCGTACACAACCTTGGAACTTTAGATTGCTATTTATAATATTCATCCACTAATGTGTTTTTTTTGCAATTAAGTCCATTACTTCTATTTTTGTTCAATTAATATATTCAAATATTATATTTTTCACATCTTATATTTTCTCCAGAACTTAAATCAAAAGACATTAACAATAAATTTAAAAATCAAAATATTGCATTTTTGCAATTTTTAGAATATTAAAATCTGCTAGGGATAAATAAATTGTCAATAATCTACGAAATTTAAATTTTGAAATTTTCTTAATTGTCTCCTTTGCCTCAATGCAATTTGAAATAATTTATAAAATTATTGTCCTCAGACAAATTACTTAAGAAAAAGGAAAAGCAATGGACTCTAATAAGATGGTTTCGCACTCCCATCCAGGGATATATGCCGCACACAACCTTGGAACTTTAGATTGCTATTTATAATATTCATCCACTAATTTGTTTTTTATGCAATTAAGTCCATTACTTGTATTTTTGTTCAATTAACATATTCAAATATTATATTTTTCACATCTTATATTTTTTCCAGAACTTAAATCAAAAGACATTAACAATAAATCTAAAAATCAAAATATTGCATTTTTGTAATTTTTAGAATATTAAAATCTGTTAGGGATAAATAAATTGTCAATAATCTACGAAATTTAAATTTTGAAATTTTCTTAATTGTCTCCTTTGCCTCAATGTAATTTGAAATAATTTATAAAATTCTTGTCCTCAGACAAATTACTTAAGAAAAAGGAAAAGCAATGGACTCTAATAAGATGCTTTCGCACTCCCATTTAGGGATATACGCTTCACACAACCTTGAAACTTCAGATTGCTATTTATAATATTCATCAACTAAATTGTCTTTTATGTAATTGAGTCCATTACTTGTATTTTTGTTCAATAAACATATTCATATATTATATTTTTGTCAAAAATCAAATCAAATGACATTAAAAATAAATTTAAAAATCAAAATATTGCATTTTTGCAATTTGTGGAAATTTACAATCTACTAGGGATAAATGAATCGTCAATACTCTGTTGAATTTAAATTTTGCAATTTTTTGAATTGTCTCCTTTGCCTCAATGCAATTTGAAATAATTTATATAATCTTCTGGCAAATTACTTAAGAAAAAGCAAAAGCAATGCATTGTAATTAGAAGGTTCTGCACTCCCATCTAAGGATATATGCTTAACATAACATTGAAACTTAGGATTGCTATTTATAATATTCATCCACTAACGTGCATTCTATGCAATTGAGTCCATTACTTGCATTTTTGTTCAATTAACTTATTAAAATATTGCATTTTTCTCACCAATCAAACCTAACGACATTAACAACAAATTTAAAATCAAAATATTGCATTTTTGCAATTTTTAGTATTTTAAAATCTGTTAGGGATAAATAAAATGTCAATAATCTGTAGAATTATAATTTTGCAATTTTTAAAATTGTCTCCTTTGCCTCAATGCAATTTGAAATGATTTATAGAATTCTTGTCTCTAGACAAATTACCTAAGAAAAAGGAAAAGCAATGGACTCCAATAAGATGTTCCCACTCCCATCTAGGGATATATGCTTCACACAACTTTGAAACTTGAGATTGCTATTTATAATATTCATCCATTAAAGTGTCTTTTATGCAATTGAAGTCCATTACTTGTATTTTTGTTCAATTACATATTCAAATATTAAATGTTCACATATTATATTTTTCTCACCAATTAAATCAAACGATAGTAAAAGTAAATTTAAAGATCAAATATTTCGACTTTGTAATTTTTTAGAATTTTAAAATTCTGCTAGGGATAAATGAATTGTCAATGCTCTGTTGAATTTAAATTTTGCAATATTCTGAATTGTCTTCTTTTTCCTCAACGCAATTTGAAATGATTTATATAATCTTAAGGCAAATTACTTAAGAAAAAGCA
>JAIRCJ010000418.1:0-18438 GCA_020883675.1 Bruguiera gymnorhiza
ACAGATACCAGGTCTCCTATTTTCTCTTCTGGGTGGTCTGTTTCTTATATTCTCCTCTTGCTGGTTGTGCGTTTCTGGTTTGCTTGTAGGTGGTCGCACGTTCTGGTTTGCCTCTCCGGTGGTGACGTTTCTGGTTTGCTCTCCCGGTGGTGTCGTTTCTGATCTCTTGCCGTTTTTGCTCTCTTTTCGGCCATCTCCTCTTGACCTCTGTTCTTCGTTCAACCCCCATCGGCTGTCTCCTCCTTTTTTTCTTTTGCCGACGGTGGGGTTCCCTTTTGGTATATTATTTTCTCTTCTTTTTGGCCAGTTGTTGTAGGGTTGCCGTTTATTCAATTTTGTTGGCCCCCCTTTTTTGTTTTGTCTTCCAAGGCCTTTATATACTCTCTTCCATGAAACCCTAATAGGGCTAACGTGGCGGATTTACGTTCTTGCCCTTACGCGGCGGACTTACTTTCTTGCCTTTCCATGTGGCTTTACTTTCTTACACACTTAACCCTAGTTGATAACAATTACAACCCATACAAGGCTGTGGGAACAATACTAAAAAAATTTCAAAATTTAAATTCAATTGATTATTAACAGTGCATTTATCCCTATAGGAATTTAGAGTTCTAAAAATTGAAAAAGTGCAATGTTTTGATTTTTAAATTTATTGCTAATGCTATTACATTTGAATGGTGAGAAAAATGTAATATTTGAAAATGTTAAATACACAAAAATACAAGTATTTGGACTCAATTGTATAAAATACACTTTAAAGGAAGAATATTATAATTAGGAATCCCAAGTTGCATTGTTAGGTCGAGCATATTGTGCTTGAGGGGGGTAGGCAAACTTCTTATTAGAGTCCATTGCATTTCCTTTTTCTTATGTTGTATGTTTTTAGACTAAAACTATATAAATCATTTCAAATAGCATTATTGCAAAGGAGATAATTAACAAAATTTCAAAATTTACATTCAACTAATTATTAACAATGCACTTATTCCCATAGGAATTTAGAATTCTAAATATTGAAAAGTGCAATATTTTGACTTTTAAATTTATTGCTAATGCCATTACATTTGAATGGTGAGAAAACATAATATTTGAAAATGTTAAATAAACAAAAATGCAAGTATTGGACTCAATTATATCCAATACACTTTAGTGGAAGAATAATATAAATGGCAATCGCAAACTTTAATATTAGGTTGAGGATATTACGCTTGAGGGAGAAGGGGAAACTTCTTATTAGAGTTCATTGCATTTCCTTTTTCCTATGTTGTATATTTTTAGACTAAAACGATATAAATTATTTGAAATAACATTGAGGCAATGGAAATTGCTAAAAACATTTCAAAATTTAAATTCAATTGATTATTAACAGTGCATTTATCCTTATAGGAATTTAGAATTCTAAAAATTCAAAAAGTGAAATCTTTTGATTTTAAAATTTATTGCCAATGCCATTACATTTGAATGGCCAGAAAAACATAATATTTGAAAATGTTAAATAAACAGAAATACAAGTATTGGACTCAATTGTATAAAAGACACTTTAGTTAAGAATATTATAAATAGTAATCTCAAGTTTCAATGTTAGGTTAAGCATATAGCGGTTGAGGGGGGTGGGCAAACTTCTTATTAAAGTCCTGTGCATTTGTTTTTTCTTATGTGGTATATTTTTAGACTAAAATTATATAAATTATTTCAAATCGCATTGTGGCAAAGGAGATGAATAAAAAAATTTCAAAATTTAAATTCAAGTGATTATTAATAGTGCATTTATCCCTATAGGAATTTAGAATTCTAAAAATTGAAAAAGTGAAATCTTTTGATTTTAAAATTTATTGCCAATGCCATTACATTTGAATGGCCAGAAAAACATAATATTTGAAAATGTTAAATAAACAGAAATACAAGTACTAGACTCAATTGTATAAAAGACACTTGAGTCGAAGAATATTATAAATAGCACTCCCAAGTTTCAATGTAAGGTCGAGCATATTGCGCTTGAGGGTGGTGGGCAAATTTCTTATTAGAGTCCATTGCATTTCCTTTTTCTTATGTTGCATGTTTTTAGACTAAAACTATATATGTTATTTCAGATAGCATTGAGGCAATGGAGATTACTAAAAAATTTTCAAAATTTAAATTCAACTGATTATTAACAGTGCATTTATCCCTATAGGAATTTAGAATTCTAAAAATTGAAAAAGTGCAATGTTTTGATTTTTGAATTTATTGCCAATGCCATTACATTTGAATGATGAGAAAAACATAATATTTCAAAATGTTAAATAAACAAAAAAACAAGTATTGGACTCAATTGTATAAAATACACTCTAGTCGAAGAAAATTATGAATAGCAATCCCAAGATTCAATATTAGGCGAGCTTATTGCGCTTGAGCTGGCGTGGGCAAACTTCTTATTAGAGTTCATTGCATTTCTTTTTTCTTATGTTGTATGTTTTTAGACTAAAACTATATAAATTATTTCAAATAGCATAGAGGCAATGGAGATTGCTAAAAAAATTTCAAAATTTAAATTCAACTGATTATTAATAGTGTATTTATCCCAATAGGAATTTAGAATTCTAAAAATTGAAAAAGTGCAATGTTTTGATTTTTAAATGTTTTGCTAATGCCACTACATTTAAATGGTTAGAAAAACATAATGTTTGAAAATGTTAAATAAACAAAAACATATGTATTGGACTAAATTGTATGCAATACAATTTAGTGGAAGAATAATATAAATAGCAATCACAAGTTTCAATGTTAGGTCGAGCATATAACGCTTGAGGGGGGTGGGCAAACTTCTTATTAGAGTCCCATGCATTTGCTTTTTCTTATGTGGTATATTTTTAGACTAAAATTATATAAATCATTTCAAATAACATTGTGGCAAAGGAAATGAATAAAAAAATTTCAAAATTTAAATTCAACCAATTATTAATAGTGCATTTATCCCTATAGGAATTTAGAATTCTAAAAATTGAAAAAGTAAAATCTATTGATTTTAAAATTTATTGCCAATGTCATTACATTTGAATGACCAGAAAAACATAATATTTGAAAATGTTAAATAAACAGAAATACAAGTATTGGACTTAGTTGTATAAAAGACACTTTAGTTGAAGAATATTATAAATAACAGTCCCAAGTTTCAATGTTAGGTCGAGCATATTACGCTTGAGGGGGGTGGGCAAACTTCTTATTCGAGTCCATTGCATTTCATTTTTCTTATGTTGCATGTTTTCAAACTAAAACTATATAAATCATTTCAGATGACATTGTGGCTATGGAGATTACTAAAACATTTTCAAAATTTAAATTCAACCGATTATTAATAGTGCATTTATCCCTATAGGAATTTAGAATTCTAAAAATTGAAAAAGTAAAATCTATTGATTTTAAAATTTATTGCCAATGTCATTACATTTGAATGACCAGAAAAACATAATATTTGAAAATGTTAAATAAACAGAAATACAAGTATTGGACTTAGTTGTATAAAAGACACTTTAGTTGAAGAATATTATAAATAACAGTCCCAAGTTTCAATGTTAGGTCGAGCATATTACGCTTGAGGGGGGTGGGCAAACTTCTTATTCGAGTCCATTGCATTTCATTTTTCTTATGTTGCATGTTTTCAAACTAAAACTATATAAATCATTTCAGATGACATTGTGGCTATGGAGATTACTAAAACATTTTCAAAATTTAAATTCAACTGATTATTAACAGTGCATTTATCCCTATAGGAATTTAGAATTCTAAAAATTGAAAAAGTGCAATGTTTTGATTTATCAATTTCTTGTCAATGCCATTACATTTGAATGGTGAGAAAAACATAATATTTGAAAATGTTAAATACACACAAATATAAGTATTGGACTCAATTGTATAAAATACACTTTAATGGAAGAAAATTATAAATACCAATCCCAAGTTTCAATGTTAGGTCGAGCATATAGCGATTGAGGGGGGTGGGCAAACTTCTTATTAGAGTCCCGTGCATTTGCTTTTTCTTATGTGATATATTTTTAGACGAAAATTATATAAATCATTTCAAATAGCATTGTGGCAAAGGAGATGAATAAAAAAATTTCAAAATTTAAATTCAACAGGTTATTAATAGTGCATTTATCCTTATAAGAATTTAGAATTCGAAAAATTGAAAAAGTGAAATCTTTTGATTTTAAAATTTATTGCCAATGTCATTACATTTGAATGGCCATAAAAACATAATATTTGAAAATGTTAAATAAACAGAAATATGAGTACTGGACTCAATTGTATAAAAGACACTTTAGTCGAAGAATATTATAAATAGCAATTCCAAGATTCAATGTTAGGTCGAGCATATTGTGCTTAAGGGAGGTGGGCAAACTTCTTATTAGAGTCCTCTGCATTTGCTTTTTCTTATGTGATATATTTTTAGACTAAAATTATATAAATCATTTCAAATAGCATTGTGGCAAAGGAGATGAATAAAAAAATTTCAAAATCTAAATTCAACTAATTATTAATAGTGCATTTATCACTATAGGAATTTAGAATTCTAAAAATTGAAAAAGTGCAATGTTTTGATTTTTAAATGTTTTGCTAATGCCACTACATTTAAATGGTTAGAAAAACATAATGTTTGAAAATGTTAAATAAACAAAAACATATGTATTGGACTAAATTGTATGCAATACAATTTAGTGGAAGAATAATATAAATAGCAATCACAAGTTTCAATGTTAGGTCGAGCATATAACGCTTGAGGGGGGTGGGCAAACTTCTTATTAGAGTCCCGTGCATTTGCTTTTTCTTATGTGGTATATTTTTAGACTAAAATTATATAAATCATTTCAAATAACATTGTGGCAAAGGAAATGAATAAAAAAATTTCAAAATTTAAATTCAACCGATTATTAATAGTGCATTTATCCCTATAGGAATTTAGAATTCTAAAAATTGAAAAAGTAAAATCTATTGATTTTAAAATTTATTGCCAATGTCATTACATTTGAATGACCAGAAAAACATAATATTTGAAAATGTTAAATAAACAGAAATACAAGTATTGGACTTAGTTGTATAAAAGACATTTTAGTTGAAGAATATTATAAATAACAGTCCCAAGTTTCAATGTTAGGTCGAGCATATTACGCTTGAGGGGGGTGGGCAAACTTCTTATTCGAGTCCATTGCATTTCATTTTTCTTATGTTGCATGTTTTCAAACTAAAACTATATAAATCATTTCAGATGGCATTGTGGCTATGGAGATTACTAAAACATTTTCAAAATTTAAATTCAACTGATTATTAACAGTGCATTTATCCCTATAGGAATTTAGAATTCTAAAAATTGAAAAAGTGCAATGTTTTGATTTATCAATTTCTTGTCAATGCCATTACATTTGAATGGTGAGAAAAACATAATATTTGAAAATGTTAAATACACACAAATATAAGTATTGGACTCAATTGTATAAAATACACTTTAATGGAAGAAAATTATAAATACCAATCCCAAGTTTCAATGTTAGGTCGAGCATATAGCGGTTGAGGGGGGTGGGCAAACTTCTTATTAGAGTCCCGTGCATTTGCTTTTTCTTATGTGATATATTTTTAGACAAAAATTATATAAATCATTTCAAATAGCATTGTGGCAAAGGAGATGAATAAAAAATTTCAAAATTTAAATTCAACAGGTTATTAATAGTGCATTTATCCTTATAAGAATTTAGAATTCGAAAAATTGAAAAAGTGAAATCTTTTGATTTTAAAATTTATTTCCAATGTCATTACATTTGAATGGCCAAAAAAACATAATATTTGAAAATGTTAAATAAGCAAAAATACAAGTACTGGACTCAATTGTATAAAAGACACTTTAGTCAAAGAATATTATAAATAACAATCCCAAGTTTCAATGTTAGGTCGAGCATATTGCGCTTGAGGGGGGTGGGCAAACTTCTTATTAGAGTCCCGTGCATTTGCTGTTTCTTATGTGGTATATTTTTAGGCAAAAATTATATAAATCATTTCAAATAGCATTGTGGCAAAGGAGATGAATAAAAAAATTTCAAAATCTAAATTCAACTAATTATTAATAGTGCATTTATCCCTATAGGAATTTAGAATTCTAAAAATTGAAAAGGTGAGATCTATTGATTTTAAAATTTATTGCCAATGCCATTACATTTGAATGTCTAGAAAAACATAATATTTGAAAATGTTAAATGAACAGAAATACAAGTACTAGACTCAATTGTATAAAAGACACTTTAGTCGAAGAATATTATAAATAGCAATCCCAAGTTTCAAGGTTAGGTCGAGCATATTGCACTTGAGGGGGGTGGGCAAACTTCTTATTCGAGTCCATTGCATTTCCTTTTTCTTATTTTGCATGTTTTTAGACTAAAACTATATAAATCATTTCAAATAGCCTTGAGGCAATGGAGATTACGAAAGAAATTTCAAAATTTAAATTCAAATGATTATTAATAGTGCATTTATCCTTATTGGAATTTAGAATTTTAAAAATTGAAAAAGTGCAATGTTTTGATTTTTCAATTTATTGCCAATGCCATTACATTTGAATGGCCAGAAAACATAATATTTGAAAATGTTAAATAAACAAAAATACAAGTATTAGTCTCAATTGTATAAAATACACTCTAGTGGAAGAAAATTATGAATAGCAATCCCAAGATTCAATGTTAGGTCGAACATATTGCGCTTGAGGGGGGTGAGCAAACTTCTTATTAGAGTCCATTGCATTTCTCATTTCTTATGTTGTATGTTCTTAGACTAAAATTATATAAATCATTTCAAATAGCTTTGAGGCAAGGGAGATTACCAAAATAATTTCAAAGTTTAAATTCAACTGATTATTAACAGTCCATTTATCCCTATAGGAATTTAGAATTCTAAAAATTGAAAAAGTGCAATGTTTTGATTTTCAAATTTATTACTAATGTCATTACATTTGAATGGTGAGAAAATCATAATATTTGAAAATGTTAAATAAATAAAAACACAAGTATGAGACTCAATTATATACAATACACTTTAGTGGACAAATACTATAAATAGCAATCGCAAACTTCAATATTAGGTTGAGCATATTATGCTTAAGGGGGGTGGGGAAACTTCTTACTAGAGTCCCTTACTTTTGGTTTTTCTTATGCTGTATACTTTTAGACTAAAATGATATAGATCATTTGAAATAACATTATGGCAAAGGTGATAATTAAAAAATTTAAAAATTTAAATTCATTTGATTATTAACAGTGCATTTATCCTTATAGGATATTAGAATTCTAAAATTGAAAAAGTGCAATGTTTTGATTTTGAAATTTATTGCTAATGCCATTACATTTGAATGGTGAGAAAAATATAATATTTGAAAATGTTAATACACAAAAATACAAGTATTGGACTCAATTGTATAAATTACACTTTAGTGAAAGAAAATTATAAATAGCAATCCCAAGTTTCAATGTTAGGTCGAGCATATTGTGCTTGAGGGGGATGGGCAAACTTCTTCTTAGAGTCCATTGCATTCCCTTTTTCTTATGTTGTATGTTTTTAGACTAAAACTATATAAATCATTTCAAATAGAAATGAGGCAAGGGCGATTACTAAAAAAATTTCAACTTTTAAATTCAATTGATTATTAACAGTGCATTTATCCCTATAGGAATTTAGAATTCTAAAAATTAAAAAAGTGTAATGTTTTGATTTTCAAATTTATTGCTAATGCCATTAGATTTGAATGGTGAGAAAAAATAATATTTCAAAATGTTAAATACACAAAAATACAAGTATTGGACACAATTGTATAAATTACACTTTAGTGGAATAAAATTATAAATAGCAATCTCAAGTTTCAATGTTAGGTTGAGCATATTGCACTTGAGGGTGGTGGGCAAACTTCTTATTAGAGAACCTTGCATTTGCTTTTTCTTATGTAGTATATTTTTAGACCAAAACTATATAAATCATTTCAAATAGCATTATGGGAAAGGAAATAATTAAAAAAATTTCAAAATTTAAATTCAACTGATTATTAACAGTGCATTCATCCCTATAGGAATTTGGAATTCTAAATACTGAAAAGGTGCAATGTTTTGATTTTTAAATTTATTGCTAATGCCATTACATTTGAATGGTGAGAAAACATAATATTTGAAAATGTTAGATAAAGAAAAATACAAGTATTATACTCAATTATATACAATACACTTTAGTGGAAGAATAATATAAATAGCAGTCGCAAATTTCAATATTAGGTTGAGCGTATTGCGCTTGAGGAGAGTGGGGAAACCTCTTATTAGAGTCCCTTGCATTTGCTTTTTCTTATATTGCATATTTTTAGACTAAAATTATATAAATCATTTTCAAATAGCATTGTGGCAAAGGAGATAATTAAAAAAAGTTCAAAATTTAAATTCAATTAATTGTTAACAGTCCATTTATCCTTATAGGAATTTAGAATTCTAAACATTGAAAAAGTGCAATGTTTTGATTTTTCAATTTGTTGCTAATGCCATTACTTCTGAATGGTGAGAAAACATAATATTTGAAAAAGTTAAATGAACAAAAATACAAGTATTAGACTCAATTATATATAATACACTTTAGTGAAAGAATAATATCAAGAGCAGTCGCAAGTATTAAACTCAATTGTAGAACTTACACTTTAGTGAAAGAAAATTATAAATAGCAATCCCAAATTTCAATGCTAGGAAGTAAATGCAATGGATGCTAATAAGAAGTTTCCCCACCCCCCTTAAGCACATTATGCTCATCCTAATATTGAAGCTTGCGATTGCTATTTATATTATTCTTGCACTAAAGTGTATTCTATACAATTGAGTCCAATACATGTATTTTTGTTTATTCAACATTTCCAAATATTATGTTTTTCTCACCATTCAAATGTAATGGCATTAGTAATAAATTTAAAAATCAAAACATTGCACTTTTTCAATTTTTAGAATTCTAAATTCCTATAGGGATAAATGCACTGTGAATAATCAGTTGAATTTAAATTTTGAAATTTTTTTTATTATCTCCTTTGCCACAATGCTATTTGAAATGATTTATAAAATTTTTGTCTAAAAATATACAACATAAGAAAATGCAAATGCAAGGCATTCTAATAAGAAGTTTACTCACCCCTCTCAAGCAGAATATGCTCGACCTGACATTGAAATTTGGGATTGCCACTTATAATTTTCTTCCACTACAGTGTAATTTATACAATTGAGTCCAATACTCGTATTTTTGTGTATTTAACATTTTCAAATATCATGTTTTTCTCACCATTCAAATGCAATGGCATTAGCAATGAATTTTAAAATGCACTCTTAATAATGAGTTGAATTGAAATTTTGAAATTTTTTTAATTATCTCCTTTGCCAAAATGCTATTTGAAATGATTTATATGATTTTAGTGTAAAAATATACAATAGAAGAAAAAGCAAATGCAAAGGACTCTAATAATAAGTTTACCCACCCCCTTCAAGCGGAATATGCTCAACCTAACATTGAAATTTGGGATTGCTATTTATAATTTTCTTCCACTACAGTGTAATCTATACAACTGAGTGCAATACTTGTATTTTTGTGTATTTAACATTTTCAAATATTATATTTTTCTCACCATTCAAATGTAATGGCATTAGCAATAAATTTTAAAATCTAAACATTGCATTTTTTCAATTTTTAGAATTCTAAATTCCTATAGGGATAAATGCACTGTTAATAATAAGTAGAATCGAAATTTTGAAAATTTTTTAATTATCTTCCTTGCCACAATGCTATTTGAAATGATTTATATAATTTTAGTCTAAAAATATAAAACATAAGAAAAAGCAAATGCAAGGCACTCTAATAAGAAGTTTGCCTACCCCCCTTAAGCGCAATATGCTCGACCTAATATTGAAGCTTGCAATTGCTATTGATATTATTCTTCCACAAAATTGTATTGCATACAATTAAGTCCAATACATGTATTTTTGTGTATTTAACATTTTCAAATATTATGTTTTTCTTACCATTCAAATGTAATGGCATTAGCAATAAATTTTAAAATCAAAGCATTGCACTTCTTCAATTTTAAGAATTCTAATTCCTATTGGGATAAATGTACTATTAATAATCATTTGAATTTAAATTTTAAAATTTTTTTAGTTATCTCTTTTGCCTCAAAGCTATTTGAAATGATTTATATACTTTTACTCTAAAAAAATACAACATAAGAAAAAGGAAACACAATAAACTCTAATAAGAAGTTTCCCTACCCTCCTCAAGCACAATATGCTCAACCTCATACTGAAACTTGCAATTGCTATTTCTAATATTCTTCCACTGAAGTGTATTCTATACAATTGAGTCTAATACATGTATTTTTGTTTATTTAACATTTCCAAACATTATGTTTTTCTCACCATTAAAATGTAATGGCATTTGCAACAAATTTAAAAATCAAAACATTGCACTTTTTCAATTTTTAGGATACTAAATTTCTATAGGGATAAATGCACTATTAATAATTAGTTGAATTGAAATTTTGAAATTTTTTTAATTACCTCTTTTGCCACAATGCTATTTGAAATGATTTATACAATTTTAGTCTAAAAATATACAACATAAGAAAAAGTAAATGTAATGGACTCTAATAAGCAGTTTGCCCATCCCCATCAAGCTCAATATGCTCGACCAAATATTGAAGCTTACAATTGCAATTTATATTATTCTTCCACTAAATTGTATTGCATACAATTGAGTCCAATACATGTATTTTTGTGTATTTAACATTTTCAAATATTATATTTTTCTCACCTTTCAAATGCAACGACATTAGTAATAAATTTTATAATCAAAACATTGCACTTTTTCAATTTTAAGAATTCTAAATTCCTATAGGGATAAATGCACTGTTGATAATCAGTTGAATTTAAATTTTGAACTTTTTTTAATTATCTCCTTTGCCCCAACCCTATTTGAACTGATTTATATAATTTTAGTCTAAAAATATACAACATAAGAAAAAGCAAATGCAAGGGACTATAATAAGAAGTTTGCCCCACCCCCTCAAGCGCAATATGCTCGACCTAACATTGAAACTTGGGATTTCTATTTATAATTTTCTTCCACTAAAGTGTAATTTATACAGTTGAGTCCAATACTTGTATTTTTGTGTATTTAACATTTTCAAATATTGTGTTTTCCTCACCATTCAAATGTAGTGGCATTGCACTTGTTCAAAGCTATTTGAAATGATTTATATACTTTTAGTCTAAAAAAATACAACATAAGAAAAAGGAAACACAATAGACTCTAATAAGAAGTTTCCCTACCCTCCTCAAGCACAATATGCTCAACCTCATACTGAAACTTGCGATTGCTATTTCTAATATTCTTCCACTGAAGTGTATTCTATACAATTGAGTCTAATACATGTATTTTTGTTTATTTAACATTTCCAAATATTATATTTTTCTCACCATTAAAATGTAATGGCATTAGCAACAAATTTAAAAATCAAAATATTGCACTTTTTCAATTTTCAGGATACTAAATTTCTTTAGGGATAAATGCACTGTTAATAATTAGTTGAATTGAAATTTTGAAATTTTTTTAATTACCTCTTTTGCCACAATGCTATTTGAAATGATTTATATAATTTTAGTCTAAAAATATACAATATAAAAAAAAGCAAATGCAAGGGACTCTAGTAAGAAGTTTGCCCACCCCCGTCAAGTGCAATATCCTTAACCTAATATTGAAGTGTGCAATTGCTATTTATATTATTCTTCCACTAAATCGTATTGCATGCAATTCACTCCAATACATGTATTTTTGTTTATTTATCTTTTTCAAATATTATGTTTTTCTCACCATTCAAATGTAATGGCATTAGCAATAAATTGAAAAATCAAAACATTGCACTTTTTCAATTTTTAGAATTCTAAATTCCTATAGGGATAAATGCACTATTAATAATCAGTTGAATTTAAATTTTGATTTTTTTTAATTATCTCCTTTGCCACAATACTGTTTGAAAAGATATATATAATTTTAGTGTAAAAATATACAACATAAGAAAAAGCAAATGCAAGGAACTCTAATAAGAAGTTTGCCCACCCCCCTCAAGCACAATATGCTTGACCTAACATTGAAACTTGGGATTGCTATTTATAATATTCTTTGCCACAACGATATTTGAAACGATTTATATTGTTTTAGTCTAATAACATACAACATAAGAAAAAGGAAATGCAATGAACTCTAATAAGAAGTTTGCCCATCCCCCTCAAGCGCAATATACTCCACCTAATATTGAATCTTGTGATTGCTATTTATATTATTCTTCCACTAAATTGTATTGCATACAATTAAGTCTAATACATGTATTTTTGTGTATTTAACATTTTCAAATATTATGTTTTTCTCGCCATTCAAATGTGATGACATTAGCAATAAATTTTAAAATCAAAACATTGCACTATTGATAATGAGTTGAATTGAAATTTTGGAATTTTTTTAATTATCTCCTTTGCCACAATGCTATTCGGAATGATTTATATAATTTTAGTGTAAAAATATACAACATAAGAAAAAGTAAATGCTAGAGACTCTAATAAGAAGTTTGCCCACTCTGCTCAAGCGCAATATGCTCGACCTATTGTTGAAGCTTGCGATTGCTATTTATATTATTCTTCCACTAAATTGTATTGCATACAATTGAGTCCAATACATGTATTTTTATGTATTTAACATTTTCATATATTATGTTTTTCTCATCATTCAAATGTAATGGCATTAGCAAGAAATTTTAAAATCAAAACATTGCACTTTTTCAATTTTTAAAATTCTAAATTCCTATAGGGATAAATGCACTGTTAATAATCAGTTTAATTTAAATTTTGAAATTTTTTCAGTAATCTCCAGTGCCTCAATGCTATTTGAAATGATTTAAATAGTTTTAGTCTAAGAACATACAACATAAGAAAAAGGAAATACAATGGACTCTAACAAGAAGTTTGCCCACCCCCTCAAGCGCAATTTGCTCAACCTAATATTCAAGCTCATGCATTTATCCCTATAGGAAGTTAGAATTCTAAAAATTGAACAAATGCAATGTTTCGATTTTAAAATTTATTGCTAATGCCATTACATTTGAATTGTGAGAAAAACAAAATATTTGAAAATGTTATATACACAAAAATACATGTATTGGACTCAATTGTATGCAATACAATTTAGCGGAAGAATAATATAAATTGCAATCACAAGCTTTAAAATTAGGTCGAGCATATTGCGCTTTAGGGGGGTGGGCAAAATTCCTATTAGAGTCCCTTGCTTTTGCTTTCTCTTTTGTTGTGTATTTTTAGACTAAATTTATATAAATCATTTCAAATAGCATTGTGGCAAAGGAGATAATTAAAAGAATTTCAAATTTTAAATTCAACTGATTATTAACAGCGCATTTAACCCTATAGGAATTTATAATTCTAAAAATTGAAAAAGTGCAATGTTTAGATTTTAAAATTTATTACTAATGCGATTGCATTAGAATGGTGAGAAAAATATAATATTTGAAAATGTTAAATGCTGAAAAATACAAGTATTTGACTCAATTGTATAAATTACACTTTAGTGAAAGAATATTATAAATAGCAATCCCAAGTTTCAATGTTAGGTCAAGCATATTGTGCTTGAGGGGGGTGGGCAAACTTCTTATTAGAGTTCCTTGCATTTGCTTTTTCTTATGTTGTATATTTTTACACTAAAATTATATAAATCTTTTCAAACAGTATTGTGGCAAAGGAGATAATTAAAAAAAAATCAAAATTTAAATTCAACTGATTATTAACAGTGCATTTATCCCTATAGGAATTTAGAATTCTAAAAATTGAAAAAGTGCAATGTTTTGATTTTTCGATTTATTGCTAATGCCATTACATTTGAATGGTGAGAAAAACATAATATTTGAAAATGTTAAATAAACAAAAATACATATATTGAGTTCAATTGTATGTAATACAATTTAGCGGAAGAATAATATAAATAACAATCGCGAGCTTTAATATTAGGTCGAGCATATTGCACTTGAGGGGGGTGGGCAAACTTCTCACTAGAGTCCCTTGCATTTGTTCTTTCTTATGTTATATATTTTTAGACTAAAATTATATAAATCTTTTCAAATAGCATTGTGCCAAAGGAGATAATTAAAAAAATTGCAAAATTTCAATTCAGCTCATTATTAACAGTGCATTTATCCCTATAGGAATTTAGAATTCTAAAAATTGAAAAAGTGCAATGTTTAGATTAAAAAATTTATTGCCAATGCCATTACATTTGAATGGCCAGAAAAACATAATATTTGAAAATGTTAAACAAACAGAAATACAAGTATTGGACTCAATTGTATAAATTACACTTTAGTGGAAGAAAATTATAAATAGCAATCCCAAGTTTCAATGTTATGTTGAGCATATTGCACTTGAGGGGGCGGGCAAACTTCTTATTGCAAGAGTAATATAAATACCAATCACAAGCTTCAATATTAGGTCGAGCATATTACACTTGAAGGGGGTGGGCAAAATACTTGTTAGAGTCCATTGCATTTGCTTTTTCTTATGTTGTATGTTCTTAGACTAAAATTATATAAATCTTTTCAACTGGCATTGTGGCAAAGGAGATAATTAAAAAAATTTCAAAATTTAAATTCAACTGATTATTAATAGCGCATTTAACCCCATAGGAATTTATAATTCTAAAAATTTAAAAAGTACAATGTTTAGATTTTCAAATTTATTGCCTATGCCATTGCATTTGAATGGTGAGAAAAACATAATATTTGAAAATGTTAAATACACAAAAATACATGTATTGGACTCAACTGTATGCAATACAATTTAGTGAAAGAATAATATAAATAGCAATCACAAGCTTCAATACTAAGTTGAGCATATTGCACTTGAAGGGGGTGGGCAAAGTTCTTATTAGAGTCCATTGCATTTCCTTTTTTTTATGTTGTATGTTCTTAGACTAAAACTATATAAATCATTTCAAATAGCATTGAGGCAATGGAGATTACTAAAAAAATTTCAAAATTGAAATTCAACTGATTATTAACAGTCCATTTATCCCTATAGGAATTTAGAATTCTTAAAATTGAAAAAGTGCAATGCTTTGATTTTAAAATTTATTGCTAATGCCATTACATTTGAATGGTGAGAAAAACATAATATTTGAAAATGTTAAATACACAAAAATACATGTATTAGACTCAATTGTATGCAATACAATTGAGTGGAAGAATAATATATATAACAATCGCAAGTTTCAATATTAGGTCGAGCATATTGCGTTTGAGGGGAGTGGGCAAACTTCTTGTTAGAGTTCATTGCAATTCTAATGTTGTGCGTTCTTAGACTAAAACTATATAAATGATTTCAAATAGCATTGAGGCAATGGAGATTACTAAAAAATTTCAAAATTTAAATTCAACTGATTATTAATAGTGGATTTATCCTTATAGAAATTTAGAATTCTAAAAATTGAGAAAATGTAATGTTTTGATTTTTAAAATCATTGTTAATGCCACTACATTTGAATGGTGAGGAAAACACAATATTTGAAAATGTTAAATACACAAAAATACAAGTATTGGACTCAATTGTATAAATTACACTTTAGTGGAAGAAAATTATAAATAGAAATCCCAAGTTTCAATGTTAGGTCGAGCATATTGCACTTGAGGGGGTGGGGCAAACTTCTTATTATAGTCCCTTGCATTTGCTTTTTCTTATGTTGTATATTTTTAGACTAAAATTATATAAATCAATTCAAATAGCATTGGGGCAAAGGAGATAATTAAAAAAAAATTCAAAATGTAAATTCAATTGATTATCAGCAGTGCATTTATCCCTATAGGAATTTAGAATTCTTAAAATTGAAAAAGTGCAATGTTTTGATTATAAAATTTATTACTAATGTCGTTGCATTTGAAAGGTGAGAAAAATATAATATTTGAAAATGTTAAATACACAAAAATACATGTATTGGACTCAATTGTATGCAATACAATTTAGTGGAAGAATAATATAAATTGCAATTGTAAGCTTCAATATTTGGTCGAGCATATTGAGCTTGATGGGAATGGGCAAACTGCTTATTAGAGTCCTTACATTTGCTTTTTCTTTTGTTGTATATTTTTAGACTAAAATTGTATAAATCATTTCAAATAGCATTATGGCAAAAGAGGTAATTAAAAAATTTCAAAATTTCAATTCAACTAATTATTAACAGTGCATTTATCCCTATAGAAATTTAGGATCCTAAAAATTGAAAAAGTGCAATGTTTTGATTTTTAAATTTGTTGCTAATGCCATTACATTTTAATGGTGAGAAAAACATAATATTTGGAAATGTTAAATAAATAAAAATACATGTATTAGACTCAATTGTATAGAATACACTTCAGTGGAAGAATATTAGAAATAGCAATTGCAAGTTTCAGTATGAGGTTGAGCATATTGTGCTTGAGGAGGGTAGGGAAACTTCTTATTAGAGTTTATTGTGTTTCTTTTTTCTTATGTTGTATTTTTTTAGAGTAAAAGTATATAAATCATTTCAAATAGCTTTGAGGCAAAAGAGATAACTAAAAAAATTTTAAAATTTAAATTCAAATGATTATTAACAGTGCATTTATCCCAATAGGAATTAGAATTCTTAAAATTGAAAAAGTGCAATGCTTTGATTTTAAAATTTATTACTAATGCCATTACATTTGAATGGTGAGAAAAACATAATATTTGAAAATGTTAAATACACAAAAATACATGTATTGGACTTAATTGTATGCAATACAATTTTGTGGAAGAATAATATCAATAGCAATCGCAAGCTTCAATATTAGGTCGAGCATATTGCACTTAAGGGGGGTAGGCAAACTTCTTATTAGAGTGCCTTGCATTTGCTTTTTCTTATGCTTTATATTTTTAGACTAAAATTATAGAAATCATTTCAAATAGCATTGTGGCAAGGAAGATAATTAAAAAAATTTCAAAATTTGGATTCTACTTATTATTAATAGTGCATTTATCCCTATAGGAATTTAGAATTCTAAAAATTGAAAAAGTGCAATGTTTAGATTTTAAAATTTATTGCTAATGCCATTACATTTGAATGGTGAGAAAAATATAATATTTGAAAATGTTAAATACACAAAAATACAAGTATTGCACTCAATTGTATAGATTACACTCTAGTGGAAGAAAATTATAAATAACAATCCCAAATTTTAATGTTAGGTTGAGCATATTCCGCTTGAAAGGGGTGGGTAAACTTATTATTAGAGTCCTTTGCATTTGCTTTTTCTTCTATTGTATATTTTTACACTAAAATCATATAAATCATTTCAAATAGCATTTTGGCAAAGGAGATAATTAAAAAAATTTCAAAATTTCAATTCAACTCATTATTAAGAGTGCATTTATTGCTATAGGAATTTAGAATTCTAAAAATTGAAAAAGTGCAATGTTTAGATTTTAAAATTCATTGCTAAAGCCATTGCATTTGAATGGTGAGAAAAACATGATATTTGGAAATGTTAAATACACAAAATACATGTATTGGACTCAATTGCATGCAATACAATTTAGTGGAAGAATAATATAAAGTGTAATCGCAAGCATCAATATTAGATCCAGCATATTGCGCTTGAGGAGTTGGGCAAACTTCTTATTAGATTCCCTTGCATTTGCTTTTTCTTATCTTGTATATTTTTAGACTAAAATTATATAAATCATTTCAAATAGCTTTGTGGCAAAGGAGATAATTAAAAAAATTTCAAAATTTAAATTGAACTGATTATTAAGAGTTCATTTCTCCCCATAGGAATTTAGAATTCTACAAATTGAAAAATTGTAATGTTTAGATTTTAAAATTTATTGCTACTGCAATTGCATTTGAATGGTGAGAAAAACATAATATTTGAAAATGTTAAATAAACAAAAAAACATGTATTGGACTCAATTGGATGCAATACAATTTAGTGGAAGAATAATATAATAGCAATGGCATGCTTCAATATTAGGTCGAGCATATTGCGTTTGAGGGGGTTGGCAAACTTCTTATTAGAGTCCCTTGCGTTTGCTTTTTCTATGGTGTATATTTTTACACTGAAATTATATAAATGATTTCAATTTGCATTGTGGCAAAGGAGATAATTAAAAAAATTCAAAATTTCAATTCAACTCATTATTAATAGTGTACTTATCCCTATGGGAATTTAGAATTCTAAAATTGAAAAAGTGCAATGTTTTGATTTTAAAAGTTATTGCTAATGACATTGCATTTGAATGGTGAGAAAGACATAATATTTGAAAATGTTAAATAAACAAAAATACAAGTTTAGACTCAATTGTATAAATT
>JAIRCJ010000418.1:18849-63519 GCA_020883675.1 Bruguiera gymnorhiza
TTTTTTTCTTATTTTTTATTTTTAGACTAAAATTATATAAATCATTTCAAATAGCATTGTGGCAAGGAGATAATAAAAAAAATTCAAAATTTGATTCTACTTATTATTAACAGTGCATTTATCCCATATAGGAATTTAGAATTCTAAAAATTGAAAAAGTGTAAATGTTTTAGATTTTAAATTTATTGCTTAATTCCATTACATTTGAATGGTGAGAAAAATATAATATTTGAAAATGTTAAATACACAAAAAGTACAAGTATTGGACTCAAATTGTATAATACACTGTAGTGGAAGAAAATTATAAATAGCAATCCCAAATTTCAATGTTAGGTTGAGCATATTCCGCTTGAAGGGGTGGGTAAACTTATTATTAGAGTCCTTTGCATTTGCTTTTCTTCTATTGTATATTTTTACACTAAAATCATATAAATCATTTCAAATAGCATTTTGGCAAAGGAGATAATTAAAAAAATTTCAAAATTTCAATTCAACTCATTATTAAGAGTGCATTTATCGCTATAGGAATTTAGAATTCTAAAAATTGAAAAAGTGCAATGTTTAGATTTTAAAATTCATTGCTAATGTCATTGCATTTGAATGGTGAGAAAACATGATATTTGAAAATGTGAAATACACAAAATACGAGTATTGGACTCAATTATATAAATTACACTGTAGTGGAAGAAAATTATAAGTGGCAATCCCAAATTTCAATGTCAGGTCGAGCATATTTTGCTTGAGAGGGGTGGGTAAACTTCTTATTAGAATGCCTTGCATTTGCATTTTCTTATGTTGTATATTTTTAGACAAAAATTTTATAAATCATGTCAAATAGCATTGTGGCAAAGGAGATAATAAAAAAAATTTCAAAATTTAAATTCAACTGATTATTCACAGTGCATTTATCCCTATAGGAATTTAGAATTCTAAAAATTGAAAAAGTGCAATGTTTTGATTTTTAAATTTATTGCTAATGCCATTACATTTGAATGGTGAGAAAAACATAATATTTGGAAATGTTGAATAAACAAAATACATGTATTGGACTCAATTGTATAGAATACACTTTAGTGCAAGAATAATATAAATAACAATCGCGAGCTTCAATATTAGGATGAGCATAATGTGCTTAAGGGGGTGGGGAAACTTCTTATTAGCGTCCATTGCATTTACTTTTTCTAATGTTGTATGTTTTTTGACGAAAAATATATAAGTCATTTCAAATAGCATTGAGGCAAAGGAGATGACTAAAAAATTTCAAAATTTAAATTCAACTTGTTATTAACAGTTAATTTATCCTTATAGGAATTTACAATTCTAAAAATTGAAAAAGTGCAATGTTTTGATTTTAAAATTTATTGCTAATGCCATTACATTTGATTGGTGAGAAAAACATAATATTTGAAAATGTTAAATACACAAAAATACATGTATTGGACTCAATTGCATGCAATACAATTTAGTGGAAGAATAATATAAAGTGTAATCGCAAGCATCAATATTAGATCCAGCATATTACGCTTGAGGAGTTGGGCAAACTTCTTATTAGATTCCCTTGCATTTGCTTTTTCTTATCTTGTATATTTTTAGACTAAAATTATATAAATCATTTCAAATAGCTTTGTGGCAAAGGAGATAATTAAAAAAATTTCAAAATTTAAATTGAACTGATTATTAAGAGTTCATTTCTCCCCATAGGAATTTAGAATTCTAAAAATTGAAAAATTGTAATGTTTAGATTTTAAAATTTATTGCTACTGCAATTGCATTTGAATGGTGAGAAAAACATAATATTTGAAAATGTTAAATAAACAAAAATACATGTATTGGACTCAATTGGATGCAATACAATTTAGTGGAAGAATAATATAAATAGCAATGGCATGCTTCAATATTAGGTCAAGCATATTGCGTTTGAGGGGGGTTGGCAAACTTCTTATTAGAGTCCCTTGCGTTTGCTTTTTCTTATGGTGTATATTTTTACACTAAAATTATATAAATGATTTCAATTTGCATTGTGGCAAAGGAGATAATTAAAAAAAATTTCAAAATTTCAATTCAACTCATTATTAACAGTGTATTTATCCCTATGGGAATTTAGAATTCTAAAAATTGAAAAAGTGCAATGTTTTGATTTTAAAAGTTATTGCCAATGACATTGCATTTGAATGGTGAGAAAGACATAATATTTGAAAATGTTAAATAAACAAAAATACAAGTATTAGACTCAATTGTATAAATTACACTTTAGTGGAAGAAGATTATAGGCAACAATTCCAGGTTTCAATGTTAGGTTGAGCGTATTGCGCTTGAGAGGTGTGGGCAAATTTCTTATTGGAGTCCATTGCATTTCCTTTTTCTTATGTTGTATGTACTTAGACTAAAACTATATAAATCATTTCAAATAGCGTTAAGGCAATGGAGATTACTAAAAAATTTTCAAAATTTAAATTCAACTGATTATTAACAGTGCATTTATTGCTATAGGAATTTAGAATTCTAAAATTGTAAAAGTGCAATGTTTTGAATTTAAAATTTATTGCTAATGCCATTACATTTGAATGGTGAGAAAAATATAATATTTGAAAATGTTAAATACACAAAAATACATGTATTGGACTCAATTTTATGCAATACAATTTAGTGGAAGAATAATATAAATAGCGATCGCAAGCTTCATTATTAGGTCTAGCATATTGCGCTTGAGGGGGTGGACAAACTTATTATTTGAGTCCATTGCATTTCCTTTTTCTTATGTTGTATGTTATTAGACTAAAACTTTATAAATCATTTCAAATAGCATTGAGGCAAGGGAGATTACTAAAAAAATTTCAAAATTTAAATTCACCGGATTATTAACAGTGCATTTATCCCTATCAGAATTTAGAATTCTAAAAATTGAAAAAGTGCAATGTTTTGAATTTAAAATTTATTGCTAAGCCCATTACATTTGAATGGTGAGAAAAATATAATATTTGAAAATGTTAAATACACAAAAATACATGTATTGGACTCAATTGTATAAATTACACTTTAGTGGAAGAAAATTATAAATAGCAATCTCAAATTTCAATGTTAGGTCGAGCGTATTGCGCTTGAGGGGGTGGGCAAACTTCTTATTAGAGTCCATTGCATTTCTTTTTCTTATGTTGTATGGTCTTAGACTAAAACAAAATAAATCATTTGCAATAGCATTAAGGCAGTGGAGATTACTAAAAAAATTTGGAAATTTAAATTCAACTGATTATTAACCGTGCATTTATCCCTATAAGAATTTATAATTCTAAAAATTGAAAAAGTGCAATGTTTTGAATTTCAAAATTATTGCTAATGCCATTACATTTGAATGGTGAGAAAAACATAGTATTTGAAAACGTTAAATACACAAAAATACATGTATTGGACTCAATTGTATGTAATACAATTGAGTGGAAGACTAATATAAATAGCAATCGCAATCTTCAATATTTGGTTGAGTATATTGCGCTTGAGGGGGGTGGGCAAACTTATTATTAGAGTCCATTGCATTTACTTTTTCTTATATTGTATGTTCTTAGAATAAAACTATATAAATCATTTCAAATAGCATTGAAGCAATGGAGATTACTAAAAAAATTTCAAAATTTAAATTCAACTGATCACTAACAGTGCATTTATCCTATAGGAATTTGGAATTCTAAAAATTGAAAAAGTGCAATGTTTTGAATTTAAAATTTATTGCTAATGCCATTACATTTGAATGGTGAGGAAAATATAATATTTGAAAATGTTAAATACACAAAAATACATGTATTGGACTCAATTGTATGCAATATAATTTAGTGGAAGTACAATATAAATAGTAATTCCAAGCTCTCATATTTGGAAGAGCATATTGCGCTTGAGGAGTGTGGGCAAATTTCTTATTGGAGTCCATTGCATTTCCTTTTTCTTATGTTGTATGTTCTTCAACTAAAACAATATAAATCATTTCAAATAGCATTGAGGTAATGGAGATTACTAAAAAAATTTCAAAATTTAAATTCAACTGATTATTAACAATGCATTTATCGCTATAGGAATTTAAAATTGTAAAAATTGAAAAAGTGCAATGTTTTGAATTTAAATTTTATTACTAATGTCATTGCATTTTAATGGTGAGAAAAACATAATATTTGAAAATGTTAAATACACAAAAATACATGTATTGGACTCAATTGCACGTAATACAATTTAGTGGAAGAATAATATAAATAGTAATCGCAAGCATCAATATTAGATCGAGCATATTATGCTTGAGGAGTTGGGCAAACTTCTTATTAGAGTCCAATGCATTTGCTTTTTCTTATGTTCTATATTTTTAAACTAAAATTATATAAATCATTTCAAATAGCTTTATGGCAAAGGAGATAATTAAAATAATTTCAAAATTTAAATTGAACTGATTATTAAGAGTGTATTTATCCCTATAGGAATTTAGAATTCTAAAAATTGAAAAAGTGTAATGTTTAGATTTTAAAATTTATCGCTACTGCAATTGCATTTGAATGGTGAGAAAAACATAATATTTGAAAATGTTAAATAAACAAAAATACATGTATTGGACTCAATTGGATGCAATACAATTTAGTGGAAGAATAATATAAATAGCAATGGCATGCTTCAATATTAGGTCGAGCATATTGCGTTTGAGGGTGGTTGGCAAACTTCTTATTAGAGTCCTTGCGTTTGCTTTTTCTTATGGTGTATATTTTTACACTGAAATTATATAAATCATTTCAATTTGCATTGTGGCAAAGGAGATAATTAAAAAAATTTCAAAATTTCAATTCAACTCATTATTAACAGTGCATTTATCCTATGGGAATTTAGAATTCTAAAAATTGAAAAAGTGTAATGTTTTGATTTTTACATTTATTGCTAATACCATTACATTTGAATGGTGAGAAAAATATAATATTTGAAAATGTTAAATAAACAAAAATACATGTATTGGACTCAATTATATGCAATACAATATAGTGGAAGAAATATAATCCAAATTAATTAGGTCGAGCATATGGCGTTTCAAGGGGGTGGGCAAACTTCTTATTAGAGTCCCTTGCATTTGCCTTTTCTTATGTTTTATATTTTTAGACCAAAATTGTATAAATCTTTTCAAATAGCATTGTGGCAAAAGAGATAATTAAAAAAATTTCAAAATTTCAATTCCACTCATTATTAAGAGTGCATTTATCCCTATAGGAATTTAGAATTCGAAAAATTGAAAAAGTGCAATGTTTAGATTTTAAAATTTATTGCTAATATCATTGCATTTGAATGGTGAGAAAAACATAATATTTGAAAATCTTAAATACACAAAAATACAAGTATTGGACTCAATTGTATAAATTACACTTTAGGGGAAAAAAATTATAAACAACAAACCCAAGTTTCAACGTTAGGTCGAACGTATTGCGCTTGAGGGGGGTTGGCAAACTTTTGATTGGAGTCCCTTGCATTTGCTTTTTCTTATGTTGTATATTTTTAGATTAAAATTATATAAATCATTTCAAATAGCATTGTGGCAAAGGAGATAATTAAAAAAATTTCAAAATTTCAATTCAACTCATTATTAAGAGTGCATTTATCCCTATCGGAATTTAGAATTCTAAAAATTAAAAAAGTGCAATGTTTAGATTTTAAAATTTATTGCTAATGCCATTGCATTTGAATGGTGAGAAAAACATAATATTTGAAAATGTTAAATACACAAAAATACAAGTATTGGACTCAATTGTATAAATTACACTTTAGTGGAAGAAAATTATAAATAGAATTCCCAAGTTTCAATGTTAGGTCGAGCATATTGCGCTTAAGGGGGGTGGGTAAACTTCTTATTAGAGTCCCTTGCATATGGTTTTCTTATGTTGTATATTTTTAAACTAAAATTATAAAAATCTTTTCAAATAGCATTGTGGCAAAGGAGATAATCAAAAAAATTTCAAAATTTTAATTCAACTCATTATTAACAGTGCATTTATCCCTATAGGAATTTAGAATTCTTAAAATTGAAAAAGTGCAATGCTTTGATTTTAAAATTTATTGCTAATGTCATTGCATTTGAATGGTGAGAAAAACATAATATTTGAAAATGTTAAATAAACAAAAATACAAGTATTGGACTCAATTGTATGCAATACAATTTAGTCGAAGAACAACATAAATAGCAATCACAAGCTTCAATATTAGGTCGAGCATATTGCGCTCGAGGGGAGTCGGCAAACTTCTTATTAGAGTCCCTTGCATTTGCTTTTTCTTATGTTGTATATTTTTAGACTAAAATTATCTAAATCTTTTCAAATAGCATTGTGGCAAAGGAGATAATTAAAAAAATTTCAAAATTTAAATTCAACTGATTATTAAAGGTGCATTTATCCCTATAGGAATTTAGAATTCTAAAAATTGAAAAAGTGCAATGTTTTGATTTTTAAATTTATTACTAATGCATTACATTTGAATGGTGAGAAAAATATAATATTTGAAAATGTTAAATAAACAAAAATACATGTATTGGACTCAATTGTATGCAATACAATATAGTGGAGGAATAATATAAATAGCAATCGCAAGCTTCAATATTAAGTTGAGCATATGGCGTTTGAAGGGGGTGGGCAAATTTCTTATTAGAGTCCCTTGCATTTGCCTTTTCTTATGTTGTAAATTTTTAGACTAAAATTATATAAATCTTTTGAAATAGCATTGTGGCAAAGGAGATAATTAAAAAAATTTCAAAATTTCAATTCAACTTATTATTAGCAGTGCATTTATCCTATAGGAATTTAGAATTCTAAAAATTGAAAAAGTGCAATGTTTAGATTTTAAAATTTATTGCTAATGCCATTGTATTTGAATGGTGAGAAAAACATAATATTTGAAAATGTTAAATACACAAAAATACAAGTATTGGACTCAATTGTATAAATTACACTTTAGTGGAAGAAAATTATAAATAGAATTCCCAAGTTTCAATGTTAGGTTGAGCATATTGCGCTTGAGGGGGTGGGTAAACTTCTTATTAGAGTCCCTTGCATTTGGTTTTTCTTATGTTCTATATTTTTGGACTAAAATTATATAAATCATTTCAAATAGTATTGTGGCAAAGGAGATAATTAAAAAATTTCAAAATTTAAATTCAACTGATTATTAACATTGCATTTATCCTAATAGGAATTTAGAATTCTCAAAATTGGAAATGTGCAATGTTTTGATTTATAAATTTATTACTAATGTCATTCCATTTTAATGGTGAGAAAAACATAATATTTGAAAATGTTAAATAAACAAAAATACATGTATTGGACTCAATTGTATAGAATACACTTTAGTGGAAGAATAATATAAATAGCAATCACAAGTTTCAATATTAGGTTGAGCATATTGTGCTTGAGAGGGGTGTGGAAACTTCTTATTAGAGTCCATTGCATTTTCTTTTTCTTGTGTTGTATGTTTTTAGACTAAAACTATATAAATTATTTCAAATAGCATTGAGGCAAAAGAGATAACTAAAAAAATTTCAAAATTTAAATTCAATTGATTCTTAACAGTGCATTTATCCTTACAGGAATTTAGAATTCTAAAAATTGAAAAGGTGCAATGTTTAGATTTTACAATTTATTGCTCATGACATTGCATTTGAATAGTGAGAAAAATATAATATTTGGCAATGTTAAATACACAAAAATACAAGTATTGGACTCAATTGTATAAATTACACTTTAGAGAATGAAAATTATAAATAACAATCTCATGTTTCAATGTTTGGTCGAGCATATTGCGCTTGAGGGGGGGCAAACTTCTTATTAGAGTCCCTTGCATTTACTTTTTCTTATGTTGTATATTTTTAGAATAAAATTATATAAATCTATTCAAATAGTATAGTAGCAAAGGAGATAATTAATAAAATTTCAAAATTTCAATTCAACTCATTATTAATAGTGCATTTTTCCCTATAGGAATTTAGAATTCTAAAAATTGAAAAAGTGCAATGTTTTGATTTTTAAATTTATTGCTTAATGCCATTACATTTTAATGGTGAGAAAAACATAATATTTGAAAATGATAAATAAACAAAAATACATGTGTTGGACTCAATTGTATGCAATACATTTTAGTGGAAGAATAACATAAATAGCAATCGTAGGTTTCAATATTAGGTCGAGCATATTGTGCTTGAGGGGGGTGGGCAAACATCTTATTAGAGACTCTTGCATTTGCTTTTTCTTATGTTGTATATTTTTAGACTAAAATTATATAAATCATTTCAAATAGCATTATGGCAAAGGAGATAATTGATAAAATTTCAAAATTTAAATTCAACTGATTATTAACATTGCATTTATCCCTATAGGAATTTAGAATTCTAAAAATTGAAAACGTTCAATGTTTTGATTTTTAAATTTATTGCTAATGCCATTACATTTGAAAGGTAAGAAAATATAATATTTGAAAATGTTAAATAAACAAAAATACAAGTACTGGACTCAATTGTATAAAAGACACTTTAGTCGAAGAATGTTTTAAATAGCAATTCCAAATTTCAATGTTTAGTCGAGCATATACTAGTTTAGTGTCTTTTCAACAAAAAATACAAGTATTGGACTCAATTGTATAATTACACTTTAGTGGAAGAAAATTAAAAATAGCAATCCCAAGTTTCAATGTTAGGTCGAGCGTATTGCGCTTGACGGGGGTGGGCAAACTTCTTATTAGAGTGCCTTGCCTTTGCTTTTTCTTATGTTGTATATTTTTAGACTAAAATTATATAAATCATTTCAAATAGTATTGTGGCAAAGCAGATAATTAAAAAAATTTCAAAATTTAAATTCAACTGATTATTAACAGTGCATTTATCCCTATAGCAATTTAGCATTCCAAAAATTGAAAATGTGCAATGTTTAGATTTTAAAATTTATTGCTAATGTTGTTGCATTTGAATGGTGAGAAAAACATAATATTTGAGAATGTTAAATACACAAAAATACAAGTATTGGACTCAATTGTATAAGTTACACTTTAGTGCAAGAAAATTAGAAATAGCAATCACAAGTTTCAATGTTAGGTCAAGCATATTGCGCTTGAGGGCGGTGGGAAAACTTCTTATTAGAGTCCTTTGCATTTGCTTTTCTTATGTTGTATATTTTTAGACTAAAATTATATAAATCATTTCAAATAGTATTATGGCACAACAGATAATTACAAACATTTCAAAATTTACATTCAATTGATTATTAACAGTGCATTTATCCCTATAGGAATTTAGCATTCCAAAAATTAAAAAAGTGCAATGTTTAGATTTTAAAATTTATTGTTTATGTCATTGCATTTGAATGGTGAGAAAAACATAATATTGGACAATGTTAAATACACAAAAATACAAGTGTTGGACTCAATTGTATAAGTTACACTTTAGTGCAAGAAAATTAGAAATAGCAATCCAAGTTTCAATGTGAGGTCGAGCATATTGCGCTTAAGGGCGATGGGCAAACTTCTTATTAGAGTCCTTTGCATTTGCTTTTCTTATGTTCATATTTTAGACTAAAATTATATAAATCTTTTCAAATAACATTGTGGCAAAAGAGATAATTAAAAAAATTTCAAAATTTCAATTCAACTCATTATTAAAAGTGCATTTATCCTTATAGGAATTTAGAATTCTAAAAATCAAAAGCCTGCAGTGTTTAGATTTTAAAATTTATTGCTAATGCCATTGCATGTGAATGGTGAGAAAAACATAATATTTCAAAGTGTTAAATAAACAACAATACATGTATTGGACACAATTGTATGCAATACAATTTAGTGGAAGAATAATATAAGTAGCAATCGGAAGTTTCAATGTTAGGTCAAGCATATTGCGCTTGAGGGGGGTGGGCAAACTTCTTATTAGAGTCCCTTGCATTTGCTTTTTCTTATGTTGTATGTTTTTATACCAAAATTATATAAATCTTTTCAAATAGCATTGTGGTAAAGGAGATAATCAAAAAAATTTCAAAATTTAAATTCAACTCATTATTAATAGTGCATTTATCCCTATAGAATTTAGAATTCTAAAAATTGAAAAGTGCAATGTTTAGATTTTAAAATATATTGCTAATGTCACTGCATTTTAATGGTGAGAAAAATATAATATTTGACAATGTTAAATACACAAAAATACAAATTAGGGCTCAATTGTATAAGTTACACTTTAGTGGAAGAAAATTAAAATAGCAATCCCAAGTTTTAATGTTAGGCCGAGCATATTGCGCTTAAGGACGGGGGCAAACTTCTTAATTAGAGTCCTTGCATTTGCTTTTCTTATGTTGCATATTTTTAGACTAAAATTATATAAATCATTTCAAATAGTATTGTGGCAAAGGAATAATTAAAAAAATTTCAAAATTTCAATTCAATTCATTATTAGCAATGCATTTATCCTTATAGGAATTTAGAATTCTAAAAATCAAAAAACTGCAATGTTTAGATTTTAAAATTTATTGCTAATGCCATTGCATGTGAATGGTGAGAAAAACATAATATTTCAAAGTGTTAAATAAACAACAAAACATGTATTGGACACAATTGTATGCAATACAATTTAGTGGAAGAATAATATAAATAGGAATCGCAAGTTTCAATATTAGGTCGAAGCATATTGCGCTTAATGGGGGTGGGCAAACTTCTTATTAGAGTCCCTTGCTTTGTTTTTTCTTATGTTGGATATTTTTAGACTAAAATTATATAAATCATTTCAAATAGTATTGTGGCAAAGCAATAATTAAAAAAATTTCAAAATATAAATTCAACTGATTATTAACAGTGCATTTATCCCTATAGGAATTTAGCATTCCAAAAATTGAAAAAGTGCAATGTTTAGATTTTAAAATTTATTGCTAATGTCATTGCATTTGAATGGTGAGAAAAACATAATATTTGACAATGTTAAATACACAAAAATACAATATTGGACTCAATTGTATAAGTTACACTTTAGTGGAAGAAAATTATAAATAGCAATCCCAAGTTTCAATGTTAGGTCGAGCATATTACGCTCAAGGGCGGTGGGCAAACTTCTTATTAGAGTCCCTTGCTTTTGCTTTTCTTATGTTGCATATTTTTAAACTAAAATTATATAAATCTTTTCAAATAGCATTGTCGCAAAGGAGATAGACAAAAAAATTTCAAAATTTCAATTCAATTCATTATTAACAATGCATTTATCCTTATAGGAATTTAGAATTCTAAAAATCGAAAAACTACAGTGTTTAGATTTTAAAATTTATTGCTAATGCCATTGCATGTGAATGGTGAGAAAAACATAATATTTCAAAGTGTTAAATAAACAACAATACATGTATTGGACACAATTGTATGCAATACAATTTAGTGGAAGAATAATATAAGTAGCAATCGCAAGTTTCAATGTTAGGTCAAGCATATTGCGCTTGAGGGGGGTGGGCAAACTTCTTATTAGAGTTCCTTGCATTTGCTTTTTCTTATGTTGTATGTTTTATACCAAAATTATATAAATCTTTTCAAATAGCATTGCGGTAAAGGAGATAATAAAAAAAAGTTCAAAATTTAAATTCAACTCATTATTAATAGTGCATTTATCCCTATAAGAATTGAAAATTCTAAAAATTGAAAAAGTGCAATGTTTAGATTTGAAAATATATTGCTAATGTCACTGCATTTTAATGGTGAGAAAAATATAATATTTGAAAATGTTAAATACACAAAAATACAAGTATTGGGCGCAATTGTATAAATTACACTTTAGTGGAAAAAAATTAAAAATAGCAATCCTAAGTTTCAATGTTAGGTCGAGCGTATTGCGCTTGAGGACGGGAGCAAACTTCTGATTAAAGTCCCTTGCATTAACTTTTTCTTATGTTGTATATTTTTAGACTAAAATTATATTAATCATTTCAAATAGTATTGTGGCAAAGCAGATAATTAAAAAAATTTCAAAAATTTAAATTCAACTGATTATTTACAGTCCATTTATCCCTTTAGGAATTTAGAATTCTAAAAATTGAAAAAGTTCAATGTTTTGATTTTTAAATTTGTTGCTAATGCCATAACATTTGAATGGTGAGAAAAACATAATATTTCAAAGTGTTAAATAAACAACAAAACATGTATTGGACACAATTGTATGCAATACAATTTAGCGGAAAAATAATATAAATAGGAATCGCCAGTTTTATATTAGGTCGAGCATATTGCGCTTAAGTGGGTGGGCAAAACTTCTTATTAGAGTCCCTTGCCTTTGCTTTTTCTTAATGTTGGATATTTTTAGACTAAAATTATAGAAATCATTTCAAAATAGTTTTGTGGCAAAGCAGATAATTAAAAAAATTTCAGAATTTAAATTCAACTGATTATTAATAGTGCATTTATCCCTATAGGAATTTAGCATTCCAAAAATTGAAAAGGTACAATGTTTAGATTTTAAAATGTATTACTAATGTTATTGCATTTGAATGGTGAGAAAAACATCATATTTGACAATGTTAAATACACAAAAATACAAATTAGGACTCAATTGTATAAGTTACACTTAGTGGAAGAAAATTATAAATAACAATCCCAAGTTTTAATGTTAGGCCGAGCATATTGCGCTTAAGGGCGGTGGGCAAACTTCTTATTAGAGTCCCTTGCTTTTGCTTTTCTTATGTTGCATATTTTTAAACTAAAATTATATAAATCTTTTCAAATAACATTGTGGCAAAGAAGATAGGCAAAAAAATTTCAAAATTTCAATTCAATTCATTATTAACAGTGCATTTATCCTTATAGGAATTTAGAATTCTAAAAATCGAAAAACTGCAGTGTTTAGATTTTAAAATTTATTGCTAATGCCATTGCATGTGAATGGTGAGAAAAACATAATATTTCAAAGTGTTAAATAAACAACAATACATGTATTGGATACAATTGTATGCAATACAATTTAGTGGAAGAATAATAGAAGTAGCAATCGCAAGTTTCAATGTTAGGTCAAGCATATTATGCTTGAGGGGGTGGGCAAACTTCTTATTAGAGTCCCTTGCATATGCTTTTCCTTATGTTGTATGTTTTTATACCAAAATTATATAAATCTTTTCAAATAGCATTGTGGTAAAGGAGATAATCAAAAAAGTTCAAAATTTAAATTCAACTCATTATTAATAGTGCATTTATCCTTAGAAAAATTTAGAATTCTAAAAATTGAAAAAGTGCAATGTTTAGATTTTAAAATATATTGCTAATGTCACTGCATTTTAATGGTGAGAATAATATAATATTTGAAAATGTTAAATACACAAAAATACAAGTATTGGGCACAATTGTATAAATTACACTTTAGTGGAAGAAAATTAAAAACAACAATCATAAGTTTCAATGTTAGGTTAAGCGTATTGTGCTTGAGGATGAGGGCAAACTTCTGATTAGAGTCCCTTCCATTTACTTTTTCTTATGTTGTATATTTTTAGGCTAAAATTATATTAATCATTTCAAATAGTATTGTGGCAAAGCAGATAATTAAAAAAATTTCAAAATTTAAGTTCAACTGATTATTTACAGTCCATTTATCCCTCTAGGAATTTAGAATTCTAAAAATTGAAAAAGTATAATGTTTTGATTTTTAAATTTGTTGCTAATGCCATAAACATTTGAATGGTGAGAAAAACATAATATTTCAAAGTGTTAAATAAACAACAAAACATGTATTGGACACAATTGTATGCAATACAATTTAGCGGAAGAATAATATAAATAGGAATCGCCAGTTTTAATATTAGGTCGAGCATATTGCGCTTAAGTGGGGTGGGCAAACTTCTTATTAGAGTCCCTTGCCTTTGCTTTTTCTTATGTTGGATATTTTTAGACTAAAATTATAGAAATCATTTCAAATAGTTTTGTGGTAAAGTAGATAATTAAAAAAATTTCAGAATTTAAATTCAACTAATTATTAACAGTGCATTTATCCCTATAGGAATTTAGCATTCCAAAAATTGAAAAAGTGCAATGTTTAGATTTTAAAATTTATTGCTAATGTCATTGCATTTGAATGGTGAGAAAAACATAATATTTGACAATGTTAAATACACAAAAATACAAGTATTGGACTCAATTGTATAAGTTACACTTTAGTGGAAGAAAATTATAAATAACAATCCCAAGTTTCAATGTTAGGTTGAGCATATTGCGCTTGACGGGGGTGGGAAACTTCTTATTAGAGTCCCTTGCCTTTGCTTTTTCTTATGTTGTATATTTTTAGACTAAAATTATATAAATCATTTCCAATAGTATTATGGCAAAACAAATAATTAAAAAAATTTCAAAATTTAAATTGAACTAATTATTAACAATGCATTTATCCTTATAGGAATTTAGCATTCCAAAAATTGAAAGAGTGCAATGTTTAGATTTTAAAATTTATTACATATGTCATTGCATTTGAATGGTGAGAAAAACATAATATTGGACAATGTTAAATACACAAAAATACAAGTATTGGATTTAATTGTATAAGTTACACTTTTGTGGAAGAAAATTATAAATAGCAATCCCAAGTTTCAATGTTAGGTCGAGCATATTGCGCTTAAGGGGGTGGGCAAACTTCTTATTAGAGTCCTTTGCATTTGCTTTTCTTATGTTGTATATTTTTAGACTAAAATTATATAAATCATTTCAAATAGCATTGTGACAAAGGAGATAATTAAAAAAATTTCAAAATTTCAATTCAACTCATTATTAACAGTGCATTTATCCCTATAGGAATTTAGAATTCTAAAAATTGAAAAAGTGCAATGTTTAGATTTTAAAAATTTATTGCTAATGTCATTGCATTTGAATGGTGAGAAAAACATAATATTTGAAAATGTTAAATACACAAAAATACATGTATTGGACTCAATTGTATAAATTACAATTTAGTGGAAGAAAATTATAAATAGCAATCCCAAGTTTCAATGTTAGGTCGAGCATATTGCGCTTGAGGGGGTGGGCAAACTTCTTATTAGAGTCCCTTGCATTTGCTTTTTCTTATGTTGTATATTTTTAGACTAAAATTATATAAATATCATTTCAAATAGTATTGTGGCAAAGGAGATAATTAGAAAAATTTCAAAATTTAAATTCAACTGATTATTAACCGTGCATTTATCCCTATAGAATTTAGCATTCCAAAATTGAAAAAGTACAATGTTTAGATTTTAAAATTTATTTACTAATGTCATAGCATTTGAATGGTGAGAAAAACATAATATTGACAATGTTAAATACACAAAAATACAAGTATTGGACTCAATTGTATAAGATACACTTTAGTGAAGAAATAATAAAATAGCAATCCCAGTTTCAATGCTAGGTCGAGCATATTGCGCTTAGGGGCGGTGGGCAAACTTCTTATTAGAGTCCATTGCATTTGCTTTTCTTATGTTGCATATTTTTAAACTAAAATTATATAAATCATTTCAAATAGCATTGTGGCAAAGGAGATAATTAAAAAATTTCAAAATTTCAATTCAACTCATTATTAACAGTGCATTTATCCCTATAGGAATTAGAATTCTAAAAAATTGAAAAAGTGCAATGTTTTGATTTTAAATTTATTGCTAATGCCATTACATTTGAATGGTGAGAAAAATATAATATTTCAAAGTGTTAAATAAAACACAATACATATTGGAATATAATGTATGCAATACAATTTAGTGAAGAATAATATAAATAGGAATCGCAAGTTTCAATGTTAGGTCGAGCATATTGCGCTTAAGGGGGTGGACAAACTTCTTATTAGAGTCCACTTCTTATTAGAGTTCCTTGCATTTGCTTTTCTTATGTTGTATGTTTTTTATACCAAAATTATATAAATCTTTTCAAATAGCATTGCGGTAAGGAGATAATAAAAAAAAGTTCAAAATTTAAATTCAACTCATTATTAATATGCATTTATCCCTATAAGAATTGAAAATTTCTAAAAATTTGAAAAAGTGCAATGTTTAGATTTGAAAATATATTGCCTTAATGTTCACTGCATTTTAATGGGGAGAAAAAATATAATATTTGAAAATGTTAAATACACAAAAATACAAGTATTGGGCGCAATTGTATAAATTACACTTAGTGGAAAAAAATTAAAAATAGCAATCCTAAGTTTCAATGTTAGGTCGAGCGTATTGCGCTTGAGGACGGGAGCAAACTTCTGATTAAAGTCCCTTGCATTAACTTTTTCTTATGTTGTATATTTTTTAGACTAAAATTATATTAATCATTTCAAATAGTATTGTGGCAAAGCAGATAATTAAAAAAATTTCAAAATTTAAATTCAACTGATTATTTACAGTCCATTTATCCCTTTAGGAATTTAGAATTCTAAAAATTGAAAAAGTTCAATGTTTTGATTTTTAAAATTTGTTGCTAATGCCATAACATTTGAATGGTGAGAAAAAACATAATATTTCAAAGTGTTAAATAAACAACAAAACATGTATTGGACACAATTGTATGCAATACAATTTAGCGGAAAAATAATATAAATAGGAATCGCCAGTTTTAATATTAGGTCGAGCATATTGCGCTTAAGTGGGGTGGGCAAACTTCTTATTAGAGTCCCTTGCCTTTGCTTTTTCTTATGTTGGATATTTTTAGACTAAAATTATAGAAATCATTTCAAATAGTTTTGTGGCAAAGCAGATAATTAAAAAAATTTCAGAATTTAAATTCAACTGATTATTAATAGTGCATTTATCCCTATAGGAATTTAGCATTCCAAAAATTGAAAAGGTACAATGTTTAGATTTTAAAATGTATTACTAATGTTATTGCATTTGAATGGTGGAGAAAAACATCATATTTGACAATGTTAAATACACAAAAATACAAATTAGGACTCAATTGTATAAGTTACACTTTAGTGGAAGAAAATTTATAAATAACAATCCCAAGTTTTAATGTTAGGCCGAGCATATTGCGCTTAAGGGCGGTGGGCAAACTTCTTATTAGAGTCCCTTGCTTTTGCTTTTCTTATGTTGCATATTTTTAAACTAAAATTATATAAATCTTTTCAAATAACATTGTGGCAAAGAAGATAGGCAAAAAAATTTCAAAATTTCAATTCAATTCATTATTAACAGTGCATTTATCCTTATAGGAATTTAGAATTCTAAAAATCGAAAAAACTGCAGTGTTTAGATTTTAAAATTTATTGCTAATGCCATTGCATGTGAATGGTGAGAAAAACATAATATTTCAAAGTGTTAAATAAACAACAATACATGTATTGGATACAATTGTATGCAATACAATTTAGTGGAAGAATAATAGAAGTAGCAATCGCAAGTTTCAATGTTAGGTCAAGCATATTATGCTTGAGGGGGGTGGGCAAACTTCTTATTAGAGTCCCTTGCATATGCTTTTCCTTATGTTGTATGTTTTTATACCAAAATTATATAAATCTTTTCAAATAGCATTGTGGTAAAGGAGATAATCAAAAAAAGTTCAAAATTTAAATTCAACTCATTATTAATAGTGCATTTATCCTTAGAAAATTTAGAATTCTAAAAATTGAAAAAGTGCAATGTTTAGATTTTAAAATATATTGCTAATGTCACTGCATTTTAATGGTGAGAATAATATAATATTTGAAAATGTTAAATACACAAAAATACAAGTATTGGGCACAATTGTATAAATTACACTTTAGTGGAAGAAAATTAAAAACAACAATCATAAGTTTCAATGTTAGGTTAAGCGTATTGTGCTTGAGGATGAGGGCAAACTTCTGATTAGAGTCCCTTCCATTTACTTTTTCTTATGTTGTATATTTTTAGGCTAAAATTATATTAATCATTTCAAATAGTATTGTGGCAAAGCAGATAATTAAAAAAATTTCAAAATTTAAGTTCAACTGATTATTTACAGTCCATTTATCCCTCTAGGAATTTAGAATTCTAAAAATTGAAAAAGTATAATGTTTTGATTTTTAAATTTGTTGCTAATGCCATAACATTTGAATGGTGAGAAAAACATAATATTTCAAAGTGTTAAATAAACAACAAAACATGTATTGGACACAATTGTATGCAATACAATTTAGCGGAAGAATAATATAAATAGGAATCGCCAGTTTTAATATTAGGTCGAGCATATTGCGCTTAAGTGGGGTGGGCAAACTTCTTATTAGAGTCCCTTGCCTTTGCTTTTTCTTATGTTGGATATTTTTAGACTAAAATTATAGAAATCATTTCAAATAGTTTTGTGGTAAAGTAGATAATTAAAAAAATTTCAGAATTTAAATTCAACTAATTATTAACAGTGCATTTATCCCTATAGGAATTTAGCATTCCAAAAATTGAAAAAGTGCAATGTTTAGATTTTAAAATTTATTGCTAATGTCATTGCATTTGAATTGTGAGAAAAACATAATATTTGACAATGTTAAATACACAAAAATACAAGTATTGGACTCAATTGTATAAGTTACACTTTAGTGGAAGAAAATTATAAATAACAATCCCAAGTTTCAATGTTAGGTTGAGCATATTGCGCTTGACGGGGGTGGGAAACTTCTTATTAGAGTCCCTTGCCTTTGCTTTTTCTTATGTTGTATATTTTTAGACTAAAATTATATAAATCATTTCCAATAGTATTATGGCAAAACAAATAATTAAAAAAATTTCAAAATTTAAATTGAACTAATTATTAACAATGCATTTATCCTTATAGGAATTTAGCATTCCAAAAATTGAAAGAGTGCAATGTTTAGATTTTAAAATTTATTACATATGTCATTGCATTTGAATGGTGAGAAAAACATAATATTGGACAATGTTAAATACACAAAAATACAAGTATTGGATTTAATTGTATAAGTTACACTTTTGTGGAAGAAAATTATAAATAGCAATCCCAAGTTTCAATGTTAGGTCGAGCATATTGCACTTAAGGGCATTGGGCAAACTTCTTATTAGAGTCCTTTGCATTTGTTTTTCTTATGTTGTATATTTTTAGACTAAAATTATATAAATCTTTTCAAATAGCATTGTGACAAAGGAGATAATTAAAAAAATTTCAAAATTTCAATTCAACTCATTATTAACAATGCATTTATCCCTATAGGTATGTAGAATTCTAAAAATTGAAAAAGTGCAGTGTTTAGATTTTAAAATTTATTGCTAATGTCATTGCATTTTAATGGTGAGAAAAACATAATATTTGAAAATGTTAAATACACAAAAATACAAATATTGGACTCAATTGTATAAATTACACTTTAATGGAAGAAAATTAAAAACAGCAATCCCAAATTTCAAAGTTAGGTCGAGCACATTGCGTTTGAGGGGGTGGGCAAACTTCTGATTAAAGTCCCTTGCATTTACTTTTTCTCATGTTGTATATTTTTAGATTAAAATTATATAAATCATTTCAAATAGTATCGTGGCAAAGCAGATAATTAGAAAAATTTCAAAATTTAAATTCAACTGATTATTAACCGTGCATTTATCGCTATAGGAATTTAGCATTCCAAAAATTGAAAAAGTACAATGTTTAGATTTTAAAATTTATTACTAATGTCATAGCATTTGAATGGTGAGAAAAACATTATATTTGACAATGTTAAATGCACAAAAATACAAGTATTGGACTCAATTATATAAGTTACACTTTAGTGGAAGAAAAATATAAATAGCAATCCCAAGTTTCAATGCTAGGTTGAGCATATTGCGCTTAGAGGCGGTGAGCAAACTTCTTATTAGAGTCCCTAGCATTTGCTTTTCTTATGTTGCATATTTTTAAATTAAAATTATATCAATCTTTTCAAATAGCTTTGTGGCAAAGGAGATAATTAAAAAAATTTCAAAATTTTAATTCAACTCATTATTAACAGTGCATTTATCCCTATAGGAACTTAGAATTCTAAAAATTGAAAAAGTGCAATGTTTTGATTTTTAAATTTATTGCTAATGCCATTACATTTGAATGGTGAGAAAAATAGAATATTTCAAAGTGTTAAATAAACAACAATACATGTATTGGATATAATTGTATGCAATACAATTTAGTGGAAGAATAATATAAATAGGAATCGCAAGTTTCAATGTTAGGTCGAGCATATTGCGCTTAAGGGGGTGGACAAACTTCTTATTAGAGTTCCTTGCATTTGCTATTTTTTATGTTGTATATTTTTAGACTAAAATTATATAAATCTTTTCAAATAGCATTATGGCAAAGGAGATAATTAAAAAAATTTCAAAATTTCAATTCAACTCATTATTGACTGTGCATTTATCCCTATTGGAATTTAAAATTCTAAAAATTGAAAAAGTGCAATGTTTTGATTATAAAATTTATGGCTATTGCCATTACATTTGAATGGTGAGAAAAACATAATATTTGAAAGTGTTAAATATACAAAAATACAAGTATTGGACCCAATTGTATAAATTACGCTTTAGTGGAAGAAAATTATAAATAACAATCTCAAGTTTCAATATTAGGTCAAGCATATTGCACTTGAGGGGGGTGGGCAAACTTATTATGAAAGTCCATTGCATTGCCTTTTGGTTATGTTGTATTTTCTTAGACTAAAACTGTGTAAATCATTTCAAATAGCATTGAGGAAATGGAGATTACTAAAAAAATTTCAAAATTTAAATTCAACTGATTATTAACAGTGCATTTATCCTTATAGGAATTTAGAATTCTAAAAATTGAAAAAGAGCAATGTTTCGAATTTAAAATTTATTGCTAATGCCATTACATTTGAATGGTGAGAAAAACATAATATTTGAAAATGTTAAATACACAAAAATACATGTATTAGACTCAATCGTATGCAATACAATTTAGTGGAAGAATAATATAAATAGCAATTGCATGTCTCAATATTAGGTCGAGCATATTGCGCTTGAGGGGGGCGGGCAAACTTATTATTAGAGTCCATTGCATTTCGTTTTTCTTATGTTGTAAGTTCTTACACTAAAATAATATAAATCATTTCAAATAGCATTGAGGCAATGAAGAGTACTAAAAAAATTTGAAAATTTAAATTCAACTGATTACTAACAGTGCATTTATCCCTAAAGGAATTTAAAATTAAAAAAATTGAAAAAGTGCAATGTTTTGAATTTAAAATTTGTTGCTAATGTCATTACATTTTAATGGTGAGAAAAACATAATATTTGAAAATGTTAAATACACAAAAATACTTGTATTGGACTCAATTGTATGCAATACAATTTAGTGGAAGAATAATATAAATAGCAATTGCATGTTTCAATATTAGGTCGAGCATATTGCACTTGAGGGGGGCGGGCAAACTTATTATTAGAGTTCATTGCATTTCATTTTTCTTATGTTGTATGTTCTCACACAAAAACAAAATAAATCATTTCAAATAGCATTGAGGCAATGGAGAGTACTAAACAAATTTCAAAATTTAAATTCAATTGATTATTAACAGTGCATTTATCCCTATAGGAATTTAGAATTCTAAAAATTGAAAAAGTGCAATGTTTTGATTATAAAATTTATGACTATTGCCATTACATTTGAATGGTAAGAAAAACATAATATTTGAAAGTGTTAAATATATAAAAATACAAGTATTGGACCCAATTGTATGCAATACAATTTAGGGGAAGAATAATGGAAATAGCAATCATAAGCTTCAATATTAGGTCGAACATATTGAACTTGAGGGCGGTGGGCGAACTTCTTATTAGAGTCCGTTGCATTTCCTTTTTCTTATGTTGTATATGCTTAGACTAAAATAATATAAATCATTTCGAATAGCATTAAGGCAATGGAGATTACTAAAAAAATTTCGAAATTTAAATTCAACTAATTATTAACAGTCCATTTATCCCTATTGGAATTTAGAATTCTAAAAATTGAAAAAGTGCAATGTTTTGAATTTAAAATTTATTGCTAATGGCATACATTTGAATGGTGAGAAAAACATAATATTTGAAAATGTTAAATACACAAAAAATATATCTATTGGGCTCAATTTTATGCAATATAATTTAGTGGAAGAATAATATAAATAGTAATCGCGAGCTTCAACATTAGGTCGAGCATATTGCGCTTGAGGGGGGTGGGCAAACTTATTATTAGAGTCCATTGCATTTCCTTTTTTCTTATATTGTATGTTCTTAGACTAAAACTATATAAATCATTTCAAATAGCATTGAGGGGGGAGCGCAAACTTATGATTAGAGTCCATTGCATTTCCTTTTTCTTATGTTGTATGTTCTTAGATGAAAACTATATAAATCATTTAAAATAGCATTGAGGCAATGGAGATTACGAAAAAATTTTCAAAATTTAAAGTCAACTGATTATTAACAGTGCATTTATTCCTATAGGAATTTAGAATTCTAAAAATTGAAAAAGAGCAATGTTTCGAATTTAAAATTTATTGCTAATGCCATTACATTTGAATGGTGAGAAAAACATAATATTTGAAAATGTTAAATACACAAAAATACATGTATTGGACTCAATTGTATGCAATACAATTTAGTGGAAGAATAATATAAATAACAATTGCATGTTTCAATATTAGGTCGAGCATGTTGTGCTTGAGCGGGGCGGGCAAACTTATTATTAGAGTTCATTGCATTTCGTTTTTCTTATGTTGTAAGTTCTTACACTAAAATAATATAAATCATTTCAAATAGCATTGAGGTAATGGAGAGTACTAAAAAAATTTCAAAATTTAAATTCAACTAATTATTAACAATGCATTTATCCTTATAGGAATTTAAAATTAAAAAAATTGAAAAAGTGCAATGTTTTGAATTTAAAATTTGTTGCTAATGCCATTACATTTGAATGGTGAGAAAAACATAATATTTGAAAATGTTAAATACACAAAAATACATGTATTGGACTCAATTGTATGCAATACAATTTAGGGGAAGAATAATGGAAATAGCAATCGCAAGCTTCAATATTAGGTTGAGCATATTGCGCTTGTGGGAGGTGGGCGAACTTATTATTAGAGTCCATTGCATTTCCTTTTCTTATGTTGTCTGTTCTTAGACTAAAATTATATAAATAATTTCAGATTGCATTGAGGCAATGGAGATTACTAAAAAAATTTCAAAATTTAAATTTAACTAATTATTAACAGTCCATTTATCCCTATCAGAATTTAGAATTCAAAAAATTGAAAAAGTGCAATGTTTTGAATTTGAAATTTATTGCTAAGGCCATTACATTTAAAAGGTGAGAAAAACCTAATATTTGAATATGTTAAATACACAAAAATACATGTATTCGACTCACTTGTATGTAATACAATTTAGTGGAAGAATAATATAAATAGTAATCGCATGTTTCAATATTACGTTGAGCATATTGCGCTTGAGGGGGGTGGGCAAACTTCTTATGAGAGTCCATTGCATTTCCTTTTCCTTATGTTGTATTTTCTTAGACTAAAACAATATAAATCATTTCGAATAGCATTGATACAATGGATCTTACCAAAAAAGTTTCAAAATTTAATTTTAATTGATTATTAACAACGCAATTATCCCTATCGGAATTTAGAATTCCAAAAATTGAAAAAGTGCAATGTTTTGAATTTAAAATTTATTGCTAAGGCCATTACATTTTAATAGTGAGAAAAACATAATATTTGAATATGTTAAATACAAAAAAATACATGTATTAGACTCAATTGTACGCAATACAATTTAATGGAAGAATAATATAAATAGCAATCGCAAGCTTTAATATTAGGTTGAGCATATTGAGCTTGAGGGGGGTAGGCAAACTTCTTATTAGAGTCCATTGCATTTCCTTTTTCTTATGTTGTATGTTCTTAGACGAAAACTATATAAATCATTTAAAATAGCGTTGAGGCAATGGAAATTACTAAAAAAATTTCAAAATTTAAATTCAACTGATTATTAACAATGCATTTATCCATATCGGAATTTAGAATTCAAAAAATTGAAAAAGTGCAATGTTTCGAATTTAAAATTTATTGTTAAGGTCATTACATTTGAAAGGTGAGAAAAACCTAACATTTGAATATGTTAAATACACAAAAATACATGTATTCGACTTAATTGTATGCAATACAATTTAGTGGAAGAATAATATAAATGGCAATTGCAAGCTTCAACAATTGGTCGAGCATATTACACTTGAGGGGGGTGGGCAAACTTCTTATTAGAGTCCATTGCATTTCCTTTTTCTTATGTTGTATGTTCTTAGACTAAAATTATATAAATCATTACAAATAGCATTGAGGCATTGGAAATTACTAAAAAATTTCAAAATTTAATTTCAACGGATTATTAAAAGTGCATTTATCCCTATAGGAATTTAGAATTCTAAAAATTGAAAAAGTGCAATGTTTTGACTATAAAATTTATGGATGGCCATTACATTTGAATGGTGAGAAAAACGTAATATTTGAAAATGTTAAATACACAAAAATACATGTATTAGACTCAATTGTATGCAATACAGTTTAGTGGAAGAATAATATAAATAGCAATTGCAAGCTTTAATATTAGGCCAAGCATATTACGCTTAAGGGGTGTGGGCAAACTTATTATTAGAGTCCATTGCATTGCCTTTTTGTTATGTTGTATGTTCTCAGACTAAAACTATATAAATCATTTCAAATAGCATTGAGGCATTGGAGATTAAAAAAAAAATTTCAAAATTTAAATTCAACTAATTATTAACAGTGCATTTATTGCCATATGAATTTAGAATTCTAAAAATTGAAAAAGTGCAATGTTTCAAATTTAAAATTTATTGCTAATGCCATTACATTTGAATGGTAAGAAAAATATAATATTTGAAAATATTAAATACACAAAAATACATGTATTGGACTCAATTGTATGCAACACAATTTAGTGGAAGAATAATATAAATAGCAATCGCAAGCTTTAATAATTGGTCGAGCATATTACGCTTAAGGGTGGTGGGCAAACTTATTATTATAGTGCATTGCATTGCATTGCCTTTTCGTTATGTTGTATGTTCTTAGACTAAAACGGTATAAATCTTTTCAAATAGCATTGAGGCAATGGAGATTACTAAAAAAATTTCAAAATTTAAATTCAACTGAATATTAACATTGCATTTATCCCTATAGGAATTTAGAATTCTAAAAATTGAAAAAGTGCAATGTTTTGAATTTAAAATTGATTGCTATGGTTGTTACATTTGAATGGTAAGAAAAACATATTATTTGAAAATGTGAAATACACAAAAATACATATATTGGACTTAATTTTATGCAATACAATTTAGTGGAAGAATAATATAAATAGCAATCACAAGCTTCAACATTAGGTAGAGCATATTGCGCTTAAGGGGGGTGGGCAAAGTTATTATTAGAGTCCATTGCATTTCCTTTTTCTTATGTTGTATGTTCTTAGACTAAAACTATATAAATCATTTCAAATAGCATTGAGGCAATAGAGATTACTAAAAAAGTTTCAAAATTTAAATTCAACTGATTATTAACAGTTCATTTATCTGTATAGGAATTTAGTATTCTAAAAATTGAAAAAGGGCAATGTTTCGAATTTAAAATTTATTGCTAATGCCATTACATTTGAATGGTGAGAAAAGCATAATATTTGAAATTGCTAAATACACAAAAATACATGTATTGGACTTAATTGTATGCAACATAATTTAGTGGAAGAATATTATAAATAGCAATCGCAAGCTTCAATATTAGGCCAAGCATATTTCGCTTGGGGGGGTGGGCAAACTTATTATTTGAGTTCATTGCATTTCCTTTCCTTATGTTGTATGTTCTTAGACTAAAGCAATATAAATCATTTCAAATAGCATTGAGGCAATGGAGATTGCTAAAAAATTTTCAAAATTTAAATTCAACTGATTATTAACAGTGCATTTATCCCTATAGGAATTTAGAATTCTAAAAATTGAAAAAGTGCAATGTTTTGATTGTTTATTTTATTGCCAATGCCATTACATCTGAATGGTGAGAAAAACATAATATTTGAAAATGTTAAATAAACAAAAATCCAAGTGTTGAACTCAGTTGTATAAAGTACACTTTAGTGGAAGAAAATTATAAATAGCAATCGCAAGTTTCAATGTTAGCTTGAGCATATTGTGCTTGACTGGGGTAGGCAAACTTCTTATTAGAGTTCATTGCATTTCCTTTTTCTTATGTTGTATGTTTTTAGACTAAAACTATATAAATCATTTCAAATAGCATTGAGGTAATGGAGATTTCTAAAAAAATTTCAAAATTTAAATTCAACTGATTATTAACAGTGCATTTATCCCTATGAGAATTTAGAATTCTAAAAATTGAAAAAGTGCAATGTTTTGATTGTTTATTTTATTGCCAATGTCATTACATCTGAATGGTGAGAAAAACATAATATTTGAAAATGTTAAATAAACAAAAATCCAAGTGTTGGACTCAGTTGTATAAAGTACACTTTAGTGGAAGAAAATTATAAATAGCAATCGCAAGTTTCAATGTTAGCTTGAGCATATTGTGCTTGACAGGGGTGGGCAAACTTCTTATTAGAGTTCATTGCATTTCCTTTTTCTTATGTTGTATGTTTTTAGATTAAAACTATATAAATCATTTCAAATAGCATTGAGGTAATGGAGATTTCTAAAAAAATTTCAAAATTTAAATTCAACTGATTATTAACAGTGCATTTGAAGTTCCCAACTTCACCCTAGGATCTACTAGTTTGTGATACTGAGAGGGGGGGTGAATCAGTATCACCACAATTCACAATTCGCAGGAAAGTGAACAACTTCAATCTCTTCTTAAAAGCGAACTCTTTCTCAGATTCGACTAAGGTAGATCTATTGCTACCTACTAATCACAATAGTCCCCAAAGTCACCTTTCAGACACCTTGCCTAATAGACAATTCGGATGTTCTTGTTTAGGTCTTCGTTAGGTTATGGGTTGGCTGATACTTTAGCTGCGTTCACAACTCAATTCAAAACACAGAACGTAAAGCAAATTAAGGACACACGAGATTTACGTGGTTCCGTCAACGTGACGTACATCCACGGTGGTAGGGACTCTCCCTTACCGAGACTATCCACTATACTTGAGAATTATAGTTACAATGAATGTCTTAATCTTCTGCTCCTTTCACTATTGCAATTACTAAGCAAGTACAATACAAAGAGTGTCACTTACTGTGTCTACTCTTCTTCTAGCTTGTCTTGCCTCTGTTGAATTGAAGGGCTGCTCCACTGCCGCTTAGAAGTTCACCGCAACGCTCTCTAACCTCTCTTGAAGAAATCTAGAAATACGTTGAGTTCTTTCTGATGCTTCGCCAAATTCCTTCTCTAGGTTGTCTCACACAGCTCCTGCTTTCACCGTCTCACGGTTTCACAGCTTGCACTCAAGCTTCTGGTCTGCCGTTTCACGTCTCACAGCCTGCCCCATGCTTCTGATCAGTCACGCTGTTGCACGTTCTGGTCTCACGCTCCTAGTCTGCTATTTCACGTCTCTTGGCCTGCCTCACACTACTGGTTTTTCTGGTTCACGTCTCTCGGCCTGCCTCACGCTTCTAGTCTGCTGTCTTCTCTTCTGGGTGGTCTCACGGATACCAGGTCTGCTGTCTTCTCTTCCGGGTGGTCTGTTTCTTATTTCTCCTCTTGCTGGTTGTGCGTTTCTGGTTTGGTTGCAGGATGTGTTTCTGGTTTGCTTGCAGGAGGCGTTTCTGGTTTGCTTGCAGGATGTGTTTCTGGTTTGCTTGCAGGAGGCGTTTCTGGTTCGGTTGCAGGAGGCGTTTCTGGTTTGCCTGCAGGATGTGTTTCTGGTTTGCTTGCAGGACGTGTTTCCGGTTTGCTTGCAGGATGTGTTTCTAGTTTGCTTGCAGGAGGTTGCACGTTCTGGTTTGCTCTCCTGGTGGTGTTGTTTCTGATCTCTTGCTGTTCTGCTCTCTCTTCCTTTTGGCCGGTTGCTGTAGGGTTGCTGTTTATTCAATTGTGTTGGCCCTCTGCCCTAGTTTTGTCTTCCAATATACTCTCTTCCATAAAACCCTAATAGGGCTTACATGGCGGATTTACGTTCTTGCCCTTACGCGGCAGATTTACTTTCTTGCCCTTCCATGTGACTTTACTGCCCTTCCATATGACTTTACTCTCTTGCACACTTAACCCTAGTTGACAACAATTACAACCCATACAAGGCTGTGGGAACAACAGCATTTATCCCTATAAGAATTTAGAATTCTAAAAATTGAAAAAGTGCAATGTTTTGATTGTTTATTTTATTGCCAATGTCATTACATCTGAATGGTGAGAAAAACATAATATTTGAAAATGTTAAATAAACAAAAATCCAAGTGTTGGACTCAGTTGTATAAAGTACACTTTAGTGGAAGAAAATTATAAATAGCAATCGCAAGTTTCAATGTTAGCTTGAGCATATTGTGCTTGACAGGGGTGGGCAAACTTCTTATTAGAGTTCATTGCATTTCCTTTTTCTTATGTTGTATGTTTTTAGACTAAAACTATATAAATCATTTCAAATAGCATTGAGGCAATAGAGATTGCTAAAAAAATTTCAAAATTTAAATTCAACTGATTATTAACAGTGCATTTATCCTTATAGGAATTTAGAATTCTAAAAATTGAAAAAGTGCAATGTTTTGATTTTAAAATTTATTGCCAATGCCATTACATTTGAATGGTGAGAAAATTTTAATATTTGAAAATGTTAAATACACACAAATACAAGTATTGGACTTAATTGTATAAATTACACTTTAGTGGAAGAAAATTATAAATAGCAATCCTAAGTTTCAATGATAGGTCGAGCATATTGAGCTTGAGGCGGGTGGGCAAGGTTCTTGTTAGAGTCCCTTGCATTTGCTTTTTCTTATATTGCATATTTTTAGACTAAAATTATATAAATCATTTCAAATAATATTGTAGTAAAGGAGATAATTAAAAAAATTTTAAAATTTAAATTCAACTAATTATTAACAGTGCATTTATCCCTATAGGAATTTAGAATTCTAAAAATTGAGAAAGTGCAATGTTTTGATTTTTAAATTTATTACTAATGCCATTACATTTGAATGGTAAGAAAAACATAATATTTGAAAATGTTAAATAAACAAAAATTCAAGTATTGGACTCAATTGTATAAAAGACACTTTAGTGGAAGAATATTATAAATACCAATCCTAAGTTTCAATGTTAGATCAAGCATATTGCATTTGAAGGGGGTGGGCAAACTTGTTATTAGAGTTCATTGCATTTCCTGTTTCTTATGTTGTATGTTTTTAGACTACAACTATATAAATCATTTCAAATAGCATTGAGGCAATGGAGATTGCTAAAAAAAATATAAAATTTAAATTTAACTAATTATTAACAGTGCATTTATCCTTATAGGAATTTAGAATTCTAAAAATTGAAAAAGTGCAATGTTTTGATTTTAAAATTTATTGCCAATGCCATTACACTTGAATGGTGAGAAAATTTTAATATTTGAAAATGTTATATACACACAAATACAAGTATTGGACTTAATTGTATAAATTACACTTTAGTGGAAGAAAATTATAAACAACAATCCTAAGTTTCAATGTTAGGTCGAGCATATTAAGCTTGAGGGGGGTAGGTAAAGTTCTTGTTAGAGTCCCTTGCATTTGCTTTTTCTTATGTTACATATTTTTAGACTAAAATTATATAAATCATTTTAAATAATATTGTGGCAAAGGAGATTACTAAAAAAATTTCAAAATTTAAATTCAACTGATTATTAACAGTTCATTTATCCCTATAGGAATTTAGAATTCTAAAAATTGAAAAAGTGCAATATTTTGATATTTAAATTTATTGCTAATGTCATTACATTTGAATAGTGAGAAAATATAATATTTGAAAATGTGAAATACACAAAAATACAAGTGTTGGACTCAATTGTATAAAAGACACTTTAGTCGAAGAATATTATAAATAGCAATCCCAAGTTTCAATGTTAGGTCGAACATATTGCGCCTAAGGGGGGTGGGCAAACTTGTTATTAGAGTCCATTGCATTTGTTTTTTCTTATGTTGTATATTTTTAGACTAAAATTATATAAATCATTTCAAAGAGCGTTATGGCAAAGGAGATGATTAAAAAAATTTTAAAATTTAAATTCAACTGATTGTTAATAGTGCATTTATCCCTTTAGGAATTTAGAATTTTAAAATTGAAGTAGTGCAATGTTTTGAAAATGTTAAATACACAAAAATACAAGTATTAGACTCAATTGTACAAATTGCGCTTTACTAGAAGAAAATTATAGATAGCAATCCCAAGTATCAATGTTAGGTCGAGCAAATTGCGTTGGAGGGGGGTGGGCAAACTTCTTGTTAGAGTCCCTTGCATTTGCTTTTTCTTATGTTGTATATTTTTAGACTAAAATTATATAAATCATTTCAAATAACATTGTGGCAAAGGAGATAACTAGAGAAATTCCAAAGTTTAAATTCAACTAATTATTAACAGTGCATTTATCCTAATAAGAATTTAGAATTCAAAAATAGAAAAAGTGTAATGTTTTGATTTTTAAATTTATTGCTGATGCCATTACATTTGAATGGTGAGAAAACATAATATTTGAAAATGTTAAATACTCAAAAATACAAGTATTGAACTTAATTGTATAAATTACACTTGAGTGGAACAAAATTATAAATAGCAATCCCAAGTTTCAAAGTTCGGTCGAGCATATTACACTTGAGGGGGGTGGGCAAACTTCTTATTAGTAACCCTTGCATTTGCTTCTTCGTATGTTGTATATTTTTAGACTAAAATTATATAAATCATTTCAAATAGGATAGTGGCAAAGGAGATAATTAAAAAAATTTTAAAATTTAATTTCGACTAATTATTAATAGTACATTTCAAAATGTCAAATAGACAAAAATACAAGTATTGGATTCGATTGTATAAAATACACTTTAGTGGAAGAATATTATAGATAAAAATTCCAAATTTCAATGTTTGGTCGAGCATATAGCGCTTGAGGGGGGTGGGCAAACTTCTTATTAGAATCCATTGCATTTACTTTTTCTTAGGTTGTATATTTTTAGACTAAAACTATATAAATCATTTCAAATAGTATTGTGGCAAAGGTGATAATTAAAAAAATTTCAAAATTTAAATTCAACTAATTATTGATAGTGCATTTATCCCTATAGGAATTTCAAATTCCAAAAATTGAAAAAGTGCAATATTTTGACTTTTAAATTTATTGCTAATGCCATTACATTTGAATGGTGAGAAAAATATAATATTTAAAAATGTTCAATACGCAAAAATATAAGTATTGGACCCAATTATATAAAATACACTTTAGTGGAAGAAAATTATAAATAGCAATCCTAAGTTTCAATGCTAGGTCGATCATGTTGCGTTTGAGAGGAGTGGGCAAACTTCTTCTTAGAGCCACTTGCATTTGTTTTTTCTTATGTTGTATATTTTTAGAGGAAAACTATATAAATAATTTCAAATGGGATTCTGGCAAAGGAGATAATTGAAAATTTTCAAAATTCAAATTCAACTGATTATTAACAGTGCAATGTTTTGATTTTTAAATTTATTACTAATGCCATTACATTTGAATAGAAAGAAAAACATAATATTTGAAAATTTTAAATAAACAAAAATTCAAGTATTGGACTCAATTGTATAAAATACAATTTAGTGGAAGAATATTATAAATAAAAATTCCAAACTTTACTGTTTGGTCGAGCATATAGCGCTTAAGGGGGGTGAGCAAACTTCTTATTAGAGTCCATTGCATCTACTTTTTCTTATGTTGTATATTTTTAGATTAAAATTATATAAATCATTTCAAATAGTATTGTGGGAAAGGTGACAATTAAAAAAATTTCAAAATTTAAATTCAACTGATTATTAACAGTGCATTTATCCCTAAAGGAATTCAAAATTCTAAAAATTGAAAAAGTGCAATGTTTTGATTTTTAAATTTGTTGCTAATGCCATTACATCTTAATGGTGAGAAAAATATAATATTTGAAAATGTTAAATACACACAAATACAAGTATTTGACTCACTTGTATAAATTACACTTTAGTGGAAGAAAACTATAAATAGCAATCCCAAGTTTCAATGTTAGGTTGAGCATATTGCACTTGACTGGGGTGGGGAAACTTCTTATTAGAATCCATTGCATTTCCTTTTTCTTATGTTGTATGTTTTTGGACTAAAACTATATAAATCAATTCAAATAGCATTGAAGCAAAAGAAATAACTAAAAAACTTTCAAAATTTAAAATCAATTGATTATTAACAGTGCATTTATGCTTAATAGGAATTTAGAATTCTAAAAATTGAAAAAGTGCAATGTTTTGATTTTAAAATTTATTGCTAATCATTACATTTGAATGGTGAGAAAAATATAATATTTGAAAATGTTAAATACACACAAATACAAGTATTGGACTCAATTGTATAAATTACACTTTAGTGGAAGAATATTATAAATAGCAATCCCAAGTTTCAATGTTAGATCGAGCATATTGCGCTTGAGGGGGGTAGGCAAACTTCCTAATAGAGTCTCTTGCATTTGCTTTTTCTTATGTTGTATATTTTTAGACAAAAATTATATAAATTATTTCAAATAACATTGTGGCAAAGGAGATAATTAAAAAAATTTCAAAATTTAAATTCAACTGATTATTAAAAGTCCATTTATCCTAATAGGAATTTAGAATTCTAAAAATTGAAAAAGTGCAATGTTTTGATTTTTAAATTTATTGCTAATGCCACTACATCTGAATGGTAAGAAAATATAATATTTGAAAATGTTAAATAAACAGAAATACAAGTATTGGACTTAATTGTATAAAAGGCCCTTTAGTCGAAGAATATTATAAATAGCAATCCCAAGTTTCAATGTTAGGTCGAGCATATTGCGCTTGAAGGGGGTGGGCAAACTTCTTATTCGAGTCCATTGCATTTCCTTTTTCTTATATTGCATGTCTTTAGACTAAAACGATATAAATCATTTCAAATAGCCTTGAGGCCATGGAGATTACTAAAAAATTTCAAAATTGAAATTCAACTGATTATTAACAGTGCATTTATCCTTATAGGAATTTAGAATTCTAAAAATTGAAAAAGTGCAATGTTTGGATTTTTAAATTTATTGCCAATGTCATTACATTTGAATGATGAGAAAAACATAATATTTGAAAATGTTAAATAAACAAAAATACAAGTATTGGACTCAATTCTATAAAATACACCCTAGTGGAAGAAAATTATGAATAGCAATCCCAAGATTCAATGTTAGGTCGAGCATATTGCGCTTGAGGTGGGTGGGCAAACTTCTTATTAAAGTTTGTTGCATTTCCTTTTTCTTATGTTGTATGTTTTTAGACTAAAACTATATAAATCATTTCAAATAGCATTGAGGCAATGGAGATTGCTAAAAAAATTTCAAAATTTAAATTCAACTGATTATTAACAGTGCATTTATCCTTATAGGAATGTAGAATTCTAAAAATTGAAAAAGTGAAATCTTTTGATTTTAAAATTTATTGCCAATGTCATTACATTTGAATGGCTAGAAAAATATAACATTTGAAAATGTTAAATAAACAGAAATACAAGTATTGGACTCAATTCTATAAAAGACACTTTAGTTGAAGAATATTATAAATAGCAATCCCAAGTTTCAATGTTAGGTTGAGCATATAGAACTTGAGGGGGGTGGGCAAACTTCTTATTAGAGTCCCGTGCATTTGCTTTTTCTTATGCAGTATATTTTTAGACTAAAATTATATAAATCATTTCAAATAGCATTGTGGCAAAGGAGATGAATAAAAAATTTCAAAATTTAAATTCAATTAATTATTAATAGTGCATTTATCCTTATAAGAATTTAGAATTCTAAAAATTAAAAAAGTGAAATCTTTTCATTTTAAAATTTGTTGCTAATGCCATTATATTTGAATGGTGAGAGAAACATAATATTTGAAAAAGTTAAGTAAACAAAAATACAAGTATTGGACTCAATTGTATAAAATACACTCTAGTTGAAGAAAATTATAAATAGCAATCCTAAGTTTCAATGTTAGGTCGAGCATATTGCGCTTGAGGGGGGTGGGCAAACTTTTTATTCAAGTCCATTGCATTTCCTTTTTCTTATGTTGCATGTTTTTAGACTAAAACTCTATAAATCATTTCAAATAGCCTTGACGCAATGGAGATTGCTAAAAAAATTTCAGAATTTAAATTCAACTGATTATTAACAGTGCATTTATCCCTATAGGAATTTAGAATTCTAAAAATTGAAAAAGTGCAATGTTTTGATTTTTCAATTTATTGCCAATGCCATTACATTTGAATGGTGAGAAAAACATAATATTTGAAAATGTTAAATAAACAAAAATACATCTATTGTACTCAATTGTATAGAATACACCGTAGTGGAAGAATAATATAAATAGCAATCGCAAGTTTCAATGTTAGGTTAAGCATATTGTGCTTGAGAGGGGTGGGGAAACTTCATATTAGAGTCCATTGCATTTCCTTTTTCTTATGTTGTATGTTTTTAAATTAAAACTATATAAATCATTTTAAATAGCATTGAGGCAATGAAGATTGCTAAAAAAAATTTCAAAATTTAAATTCAACTGATTATTAACAGTGCATTTATCCCTATAGGAATTTAGAATTTTAAAAATTGAAAAAGTGCAATGTTTTGATTTTTAAATTTATTGCTAATACCATTACATCTAAATGGTGAGAAAACATAATATTTGAAAATGTTAAATAAACAAAAATACAAGTATTGGACTCAATTATATACAATATACATTAGTGGTAAAATAATATAAATAGCAATCGCAAACTTCAATTTTAAGTTGAGCATATTGCGCTTGACGGGGGTGGGGAAACTTCTTATTAGAGTCCATTGCATTTCCTTTTTCTTATGTTGTACGTTGTTGTACTAAAACTATATAAATCATTTCAAATAGTGTGGAGGCAAATGAGATAACTAAAAAACTTTCAAAATTTAAATTCAACTGATTATTAATAGTGCATTTATCCCTATAGGAATTTAGAATTCTAAAAATTCGAAAAGTGCAATAATTTGATTTTCAAATTTATTGCTAATGCCATTACATTTGAATGGTAAGAAAAACATATTATTGGAAAAAGTCAAATAAACAAAAATACAAGTATTGGATTCAATTGTATAAAAGACACTTTAGGGGATGAAAATTATAAATAGTAATCCTAAGTTTCAATGTTAGGTCGAGCATATTGCGCTTGAGGGGGTGGGCAAACTTCTTATTAAAGACCCTTGCATTTGCTTTTTCTTATGTTGTATATTTTTAGACTAAAATTATATAAATCATTTCAAATAGCATTGTGGCGAAGGAGATAATTAAAAAATTTTCAAAATTCAAATTCAACTTATTATTAACAGTGCATATATCCTTATAGGAATTTAGAACTCTAAAAATTGAAAAATTGCAATCTTTTGATTTTTAAATTTAATGCTAATGCCATTACATTTAAATGGTGAAAAAATATAATATTTGGAAATGTTAAATAAACAAAAATACAAGTATTGGACTCAATTCTATATAATACACTTTAGTGGAAGAATAATATAAATAACAATTGCAAACTTTAATATTAGGTTAAGCATATTGTGCTTGAGAGGGGTGGGGAAACTTCTTATTAGGGTCCATTGCCTTTCCTTCTTCTTATGTTGTATGTTTTTAGACTAAAACTACATAAATCTTTTCAAATAGCATGAAGGCAAAGGAGATAACTAAAAAGATTTCAAAATTTAAATTCAATTGATTATTAACAGTGCATTTATCCCTATAGGAATTTAGAATTCTAAAATTGAAAAGGTGTAATGTTTTCATTTTAAAATTTATTGCTAATGCCATCACATTTGAATGGTGAGAACATATAATTTTTGAAAATGTTAAATAAACAAAAATACAAGTATTGAACTCAATTCTATACAATACACTTTAGTGGAAGAATAATAGAAATAGCAATCGCAAACTTCAATATTAGGTTGAGCATATTGTGCTTGAGGCGGGTGGGGAAAATTCTTATTAGAGTCCATTACATTTTCTTTTTCTTATGTTGTATGGTTTTAGACAAAAACTATATAAATCATTTCAAATAGCATTGAGGCAAAGGAGATAAAAAAAATTTAAAATTTAAATTCAACTGATTATTAACAGTGCATTTATCCCTATAGGAATTTAGAATTCTAAAAATTGAAAAAGTGCAACATTTTTATTTTTAAATTTATTACTGATGTCATTACATCTGAATGGTGAGAAAACATAATACTTTAAAATGTTAAATAAAGAAAAATACAAGTATTGGACTCAATTGTATGCAACACACATTAATGGAAGAATAATATAAATAGCAATCGCAAGGTTCAATATTAGGTTGAACATATTGCGCTTGAGGGGAGTGGGGAAACTTCTTATTAGAATCCCTTGCATTTGCTTTTTCTTATGTTGTATATTTTTAGACTAAAATTATATAAATCATTTCAAATAACATTGTGACAAAGGAGATAATTACAAAAATTATAAAATTTAAATTCAACGGATTATTAATAGTGCATTTATCACTATAGAAATTTAGAATTCTAAAATTGAAAAAGTGCAATATTTTGATTTTTAAATTTATTGCTAATACCATTACATTTGAATGGTGAGAAAAACATAATATTTGCAAATGTTAAATACACAAAAATACAATTATTGGACTTAATTGTATAAATTACACTTTAGTGGAAGAAAATTATAAATAGCAATCCCAAGTTTCAATGTTAAGTCGAGCATATTACGCTCGAGGGGGGTGGGCAAGCTTCGTATTAGATTCCCTTGCATTTGCTTTTTCTTATGTCGTATATTTTTGGACTAAAATTGTATAAATCATTCCGAATAGCATTGTGTCAAAGGACATAATCGCAAAAATTTCAAAATTTAAATTCAACTGATTATTAACAGTGCATTTATCCTTATAGGAATTTAGAATTCTAAAAATTGAAAAAGTGCAATGTTTTGATTTCCAAACTTATTGCTAATGTGATTACATTTGAATGGTGAGAAAATTATAATATTTGTAAATGTTAAATAAACAAAAATACAAGTATTGAACTCAATTATATACAATACACTTTAGTGGAAGGGTAATATAAATAGTAGTCGTAACCATCAATATTAGGTTGAGAATATTGCGCTTGAGGGGGGTGGGGAAACTTCTTATTAGAGTCCCATGCATTTGCTTTTGCTTATGTTGTATATTTTTAGACTAAAATTATATAAATCATTTCAAATAACATTGTGACAAAGGTGATAATTAAAAAAATTTTAAAATTTAAATTCAATTGATTATTAACAGTACATTTTTTCCTATAGGAATTTAGAATTCTAAAATTGAAAAAGTGCAATGTTTTGATTTTTAAATTTATTGTTAACGCCATTACATTTTAATGGTGAGAAAAACATAATTTTTGAAAATGTTAAATGCCCAAAAATACAAGTATTAGACTCAATTTTATAAATTACACTTTAACGGAAGAAAATTATAAATAGCAATCACAAGTGTCAATGTTAGGTCAAACATATTGCGTTTGAGGGGGATGGGCAAACTTCTTATTAGAGATCCTTACATTTGCTTTTTCTTATGTTGTATAGTTTTACACTAAAATTATATAAATCATTTTAAATAGCATTGTGGCAAAAGAGATAATTAAAGAAATTTCAAAATTCAAATTCAACTTATTATTAACAATGCATTTATCCCTATCGAAATTTAGAATTTTAAAAATTGAAAAAGTGTAATGTTTTGAGTTTTAAATTTATTGCTAATGCCATTACATCTGAATGGTCAGAAAACATAATATTTGAAAATGTTAAATAAACAAAAATACAAGTATTGGACTCAATTATATACAATATATTTTAGTGGAAGAATAATATAAATAGCAATCGCAAACTTCAATATTTGGTTGAGCATATTGCGCTTGAGGGGGGTGGAGAAACTTCTTATTAGAGTTCATTGCATTTCCTTTTTCTTATGTTGTACGTTTTTAGATTAAAACTATATAAATCATTTCAAAAAGCATTGAGGCAAAGGAGATAACTAAAAAACTTTCAAAATTTAAATTTAACTAATTATTTACAGTGTATTTATCCCTATAGTAATTTAGAATTCTACAAATTGAAAAAGTTTAATGTTTTGATTGTTAAATTTATTGCTAATGCCATTACATTTTAATGGTGAGAAAAACATCATATTTGAAAAAGTTAAATAAACAAAAATATAAGTATTGGACTCAATTACATACAATAAACTTTAGTGGAAGAATAATATAAATAGTAATCGCAATCTTCAATATTAGGTTGAGCATATTGCGCTTGAAGGGAGTGAGGAAACTTCTTATTAGAATCCCTTGCATTTGCTTTTTCTTATGTTGTATATTTTTAGACTAAAATTATATAAATCATTTCAAATAACATTGTGGCAAAGGAGATAATTAAAAGAATTTCAAACTTTAAATTCAACTGAATGGTGAGAAAACATAATATTTCAAAATGTTAAATAAACAAAAATACAAGTATTGGACTCAATTCTATGCAATACACTTTAGTGGAAGAATAATATAAATAGCAATCGCAAACTTCAACATTAGGTTGAGCATATTGAGCTTGAGGATGGTGAGCAAACTTCTTATTAGAGTCCATTGCATTTCCTTTTTCTTATGTTGTATGTTCTTAGACTAAAACTATATAAATCATTTCAAATAGCATTGAGGCAATGGAGATTGCTAAAAAAATTTCAAAATTTTAATTCAACTGATTATTAACAGTGCATTTATCCCTATAGGAATTTGGAATTCTAAAAATTGAAAAAGTGCAATGTTTGGATTTTTAAATTTATTACTAATGCCATTACATTTGAATGGGGGGAAAAACATAATATTTCAAAATGTTAAATAAACAAAAATACATGTATTGAACTCAATTTTATGTAATACAATTTTAGGGGAAGAATAATATAAATAGCAATCGCAAAAATAAATAGTGCATTTATCCCTATAGGAATTTAGAATTCTAAAAATTGAAAAAGTGCAATGTTTTGATTTCTAAATTTGTTGCTAATGCCATTACTTTTGAATTGTGAGATAACATAATATTTGAAAATGTTAAATATACAAAAATATAAGTATTGGACTCAATTGTATAAAATACACTTTTGTGGAAGAAAATTATAAATAGCAATCCTAAGTTTCAATGTTAGGTCGAGCATATTGCGCTTGAGGGGGGTGGCCAAACTTCTTATTAAAGACCCTTGCATTTGCTTTTTCTTATGCTATATATTTTTAGGCTAAAATTATATAAATCATTTCAAATAGCATTGTGGCAAAAGAGATAATTAAAATAATTTTAAAATTTAAATTCAACAGATTATTAATAGTGCATTTATCCTTATAGAAATTTACAATTCTAAAAATTGAAAAACTGCAATGTTTCGATTTTCAAATTTATTGCTAATGTCATTACATTTGAATGGTGAGAAAATCATAATTTTTGAAAATGTTAAATAAACATAAACACAAGTATTGGACTCAATTATATACAATGCACTTTAGTGGAAGAATAATATAAATAGCAATTGCAAATTTCAATATTAGGTTGAGCATATTATGCTTAAGGGGGTTGGGGAAACTTCTTATTAGAGTTCCTTGCTTTTGCTTTTTCTTATGCTATATATTTTTAGACTAAAATGATATATATCATTTGAAATAACATTGTGGTAAAGGTGATAATTAAAAAAAATTTTAAAATTTAAATTCAACTGATTATTAACAGTGCATTTATCCTTATAGAATATTAGACTTCTAAAATTGAAAAAGTGCAATGTTTTGATTTCTAAATTTATTGCTAATGCCATTACATTTGAATGGTGAGAAAAACATAATATTTGAAAATGTTAAATACGCAAAAATACAAGTATTGGAGTCAATTGTATAAATTACACTTTAGTGGAGGAAAATTATAAATAGCCATCCTAAGTTTCAAAGTTAGGTCGAGCATATAGCACTTGAAGGGGATGGGCAAACTTCTTATTAAAGTCCCATGCATTTGCTTTTGCTTATGTTGTATATTTTTAGACTAAAATTATATAAATCATTTCAAATAACATTGTGGCAAAGGAGATAATTAAAAAAATTTCAAAATTTAAATTCAACTGATTATTAATAGTGCATTTATCCCTATAAGAATTTAGAATTCTAAAATTGAAAAAGTGTAATGTTTTGATTTTTAAATTTATTGCTAATGCCATTATATTTGAATGGAGAGAAAACATAATATTTCAAAATGTTAGATAAACAAAAATACAAGTATTATACTTAATTATATACAATACACTTTAGTGGAAAAATAATATAAATAGCAGTCGCAAATTTCAATATTAGGTTGAGCATATTGTGCTTGAGGGGGGTAGGGAAACCTCTTATTAAAGTCCCTTGCATTTGCTTTTTCATATGTTGCATATTTTTAGACTAAAATTATATAAATCATTCCAAATAGCATTGTGGCAAAGGAAATAATTAAAAAAATTTCAAAATTTAAATTCAACTAATTATTAACAGTGCATTTATCCCTAAAGGAATTTAGAATTTTAAAAATTGAAAGAGTGCAATGTTTTGATTTTTAAATTTACTACTAATGTCATTACATCTAAATGGTGAGAAAACATAATATTTGAAAATGTTAAATAAACAAAACAACAAGTATTGGACTCAATTATATACAATACACCTTAATGGAAGAATAATATAAATAGCAATCACAAATTTCAATATTAAGTTGAGCATATTGCGCTTGAGGGGGGTGGGGAAACTTTTTATTAGAGTCCATTGCGTTTCCTTTTTCTTATGTTGTATGTTTTTAGACTAAAACTATATAAATCATTTCGAATAGCATTGAGGCGAAGGAGAAAACTAAAACAATTTCAAAAATTAAATTCAACTCATTATTAACAGTGCATTTATCCCTATAGGAATTTAGAATTCTAAAAATTGAAAAACTACAATGTTTTGATTTTAAAATTTATTGCTAATGCCATTACATTTGAATGGTGAGAAAAACATAATATTTGAAAATGATAAATACACAAAAATACAAGTATTGGTCTCAATTGTATAAATTACACTTTAGTGGAAGAAAATTATAAATTGCAATCGCAAACTTCAATATTAGGTTGAGCATATTGCGCTTGAGGGGGGTAGGGAAACCTTTTATTAGAGTCCATTGCGTTTCCTTGTTCTTATGTTGTATGTTTTTAGACTCAAACTATATAAATCATTTCAAATAGCATTAAGGCAAAGGAGAAAACTAAAAAAATTTCAAAATTTAAATTCAACTGATTTATTAACAGTGCATTTGTCCTTGTAGGAACTTAGAATTCTAAAATTGAAAAGGTGCAATGTTTTGATTTTTAAATTTATTGCTAATGCCATTCCATTTGAAAGGTGAGAAAAACATAATATTTGAAAATGTTAAATACATAAAAATACATGTATTGGACTCAATCGTATAAATTACACTTTAGTGGAAGAAAATTATAAATAATAATCCCAAGTTTCAATGTTAGGTCGAGCATATTGCACTTGAGGTGGGTGGGCAAATTTCTTATTAGAGTCCCATGCATTTGCTTTTTCTTATGTTGCATATTTTTAGACTAAAATTATATAAATCATTTCAAATAACATTGTGGCAAATGTGATAATTAAAAAAAGTTCAAAATTTAAATTCAACTGATTGTTAACAGTGCATTTATCCTTATAGGAATTTAGAATTCTAAACGTTGAAAAAGTGCAATGTTTTGATTTTTGAATTTGCTGCTAATGCCATTACTTCTGAATGGTGAGAAAACATAATATTTGAAAATGTTAAATGAACAAAAATACAAGTATTACACTCACTTATATACAATAGACTTTAGTGGAAGAATAATATAAATAGCAGTTGCAAGCTTCACTATTAAGTTGAGCATATTGCACTTGAGGGGGTAGGGAAACTTCTTTTTAGTGTCCCTTACATGTGCTTTTTCTTATGTTGTATATTTTTAGACTAAAATTATATAAATCATTTCAAGTAACATTATGGCGAAGATGATAATTAAAAAAATTTTAAAATTTAAATTCAATTGATTAATAACAGTACATTTATTCCTATTGGAATTTAGAATTCTAAAATTGAAAAAGTGTAATGTTTAGATTTTTAAATTTATTGCTAATGCCATTACTTTTGAATTGTGAGAAAACATAATATTTGAAAATGTTAAATATACAAAAATATAAGTATTGGACTCAATTGTATAAAATACACTTTTGTGGAAGAAAATTATAAATAGCAATCCTAAGTTTCAATGTTAGGTCGAGCATATTACGCTTGAGGGGGGTGGGTAAACTTCTTATTAGAGTCCCTTGCATTTACTTTTTCTTATGTTGTATATTTTTAAACTAAAATTATATAAATCATTTGAAATAGCATTATGGCAAAAGGGATAATTAAAAAAATTTTAAAATTTACATTCAACAGATTATTAACAGTGCATTTATCCTTATAGGAATTTAGAATTCTAAAAATTGAAAAAGTGCAATGTTTTGATTTTCAAACTTATTGCTAATGTGATTACATTTGAATGGTGAGAAAATTATAATATTTGTAAATGTTAAATAAACAAAAATACAAGTATTGAACTCAATTATATACAATACACTTTAGTGGAGGGGTAATATAAATAGCAGTCGTAACCATCAATATTAGGTTGAGAATATTGCGCTTGAGGGGGTGGGGAAACTTCTTATTAGAGTCCCATGCATTTGCTTTTGCTTATGTTGTATATTTTTAGACTAAAATTATATAAATCATTTCAAATAACATTGTGACAAAGGTGATAATTAAAAAAATTTTAAAATTTAAATTCAATTGATTATGAACAGTACATTTTTTCCTATAGGAATTTAGAATTCTAAAATTGAAAAAGTGCAATGTTTTGATTTTTAAATTTATTGTTAAGGTCATTACATTTGAATGGTGAGAAAAACATAATTTTTGAAAATGTTAAATGCCCAAAAATACAAGTATTAGACTCAATTTTATAAATTACACTTTAACGGAAGAAAATTATAAATAGCAATCACAAGTGTCAATGTTAGGTCAAACATATTGCGTTTGAGGGGGATGGGCAAACTTCTTATTAGAGATCCTTACATTTGCTTTTTCTTATGTTGTATAGTTTTACACTAAAATTATATAAATCATTTTAAATAGCATTGTGGCAAAAGAGATAATTAAAGAAATTTCAAAATTCAAATTCAACTTATTATTAACAATGCATTTATCCCTATAAAAATTTAGAATTTTAAAAATTGAAAAAGTGTAATGTTTTGATTTTTAAATTTATTGCTAATACCATTACATCTGAATGGTCAGAAAACATAATATTTGAAAATGTTAAATAAACAAAAATACAAGTATTGGACTCAATTATATACAATATATTTTAGTGGAAGAATAATATAAATAGCAATCGCAAACTTCAATATTTGGTTGAGCATATTGCGCTTGAGGGGGGTGGAGAAACTTCTTATTAGAGTTCATTGCATTTCCTTTTTCTTATGTTGTACGTTTTTAGATTAAAACTATATAAATCATTGTAAAAAGCATTGAGGCAAAGGAGATAACTAAAAAACTTTCAAAATTTAAATTTAACTAATTATTTACAGTGTATTTATCCCTATAGTAATTTAGAATTCTACAAATTGAAAAAGTTCAATGTTTTGATTGTTAAATTTATTGCTAATGCCATTACATTTTAATGGTGAGAAAAACATCATATTTGAAAAAGTTAAATAAACAAAAATATAAGTATTGGACTCAATTACATACAATAAACTTTAGTGGAAGAATAATATAAATAGTAATCGCAAGCTTCACTATTAGGTTGAGCATATTGCGCTTGAAGGGAGTGAGGAAACTTCTTATTAGAATCCCTTGCATTTGCTTTTTCTTATGTTGTATATATTTAGACTAAAATTATATAAATCATTTCAAATAACATTGTGGCAAAGGAGATAATTAAAAGAATTTCAAACTTTAAATTCAACTGAATGGTGAGAAAACATAATATTTCAAAATGTTAAATAAACAAAAATACAAGTATTGGACTCAATTCTATGCAATACACTTTAGTGGAAGAATAATATAAATAGCAATCGCAAACTTCAACATTAGGTTGAGCATATTGCGCTTGAGGATGGTGAGCAAACTTCTTATTAGAGTCCATTGCATTTCCTTTTTCTTATGTTGTATGTTCTTAGACTAAAACTATATAAATCATTTCAAATAGGCATTGAGGCAATGGAGATTGCTAAAAAAATTTCAAAATTTTAATTCAACTGATTATTAACAGTGCATTTATCCCTATAGGAATGTAGAATTCTAAAATTGAAAAAAGTGCAATGTTTGGATTTTTAAATTTATTACTAATGCCATTACATTTGAATGTGGGAGAAAACATAATATTTCAAAATGTTAAATAAACAAAATACATGTATGAACTCAATTTTATG
>JAIRCJ010000418.1:63944-76172 GCA_020883675.1 Bruguiera gymnorhiza
AAAACATAATATTTGAAAATGTTAAATAAACAAAAATACAAGTATTGAACTCAATTATATACAATATACTTAGCATGGAAGCAGGTAATATAAATAGCAGTCCGTAACCATCAATATGTAGGTGGAATATTGCGCTGAGGGGGGTGGGGAAACTTCTTATTAGAGTCCCGTGCATTTGCTTTTGCTTATGTGATATTTTTAGACTAAAATTTTACATAAATCATTTCAAATAACATTGCTGACAAGGTGGATAATTAAAAAATTTTTTAAAAATTTAAATTCAATGCATTCATGAACAAGTACACTTTTCCTATTAGGAAATTTAGGAATTCTAAAGATTGGACAAAGGTGCAATGTTTTGAATTTTTAAATTTATTACTAATGCCATTACATCTGAATCATGATAAAATAAATATTTGAAATTTAACATGCCAAACAAAAATACAAGCTATTAGACTCAATAATATATAATACACTTTAGTGGAAGAAAATTATAAATAGCAATCCCAAGTTTTAATGTTAGGTCGAGCCATATTGCGCTTGAAAGGGGTGGGTAAACTTCTTATTAGAGTCCCTTGCATTTGCTTTTTCTTATGTTGTATAACTCTTAGACTAAAATTATATAAATCATTTCAAAAAGTATTGTGGCAAAAGAAATAATTAAAAAAATTTCAAAATTTGAATTCAACTAATTATTAACAGTGCATTTATCCTTATAGGAATTTAGAATTCTAAAAATTGAAAAAGTGCAATGTTTTAATTTTTGAATTTGTTACTAATTCCATTACATTTAATGGTGAGAAAAACATAATATTTGGAAATGTTAAATAAATAAAAATACATGTATTAGACTCAATTGTATAGAATACACTTTAGTCGAAAAATAATATAAATAGCAATCGCAAGAATCAATATTAGGTCGAGCATATTGTGCATGAGGGGGTGGGCAAACTTCTTATTAGAGTCCCTTGCATTTGCTTTTTCTTATGTTGTATATTTTTAGACTAAAATTATATAAATCATTTCAAATAGCATTGTGGCAAAGGAGATAATTAAAAAAATTACAAAATTTCAATTCAACTGATTATTGACAGTGCATTTATCCCTATAGGAATTTAGAATTCTAAAATTGAAAAAGTGCAATGTTTAGATTTTAAAATTTATTGCTAATCCCATTGCATTTGAATGGTGAGAAAAATATAATATTTGAAAATGTTAAATACACAATATAAAAGTATTGGACTCAATTGTATAAATTACATTGTAGTGGAAGAATATTATAAATAGCAACCCCAAATTTCAATGCTAGGTTGAGCATATTTCGCTTGAAGGGGGGGCAAACTTCTTATGAGAGTCCCTTGCATTTGCTTTTCATATGTTGTATATTTTTAGACTAAAATTATATAAATCATTTCAAATAGCATTGTGGCAAAGGAGATAATTAAAAAAATTTCAAAATTTCAATTCAACTGATTATTAATAATGCATTTATCCCTATAGGAATTTAGAATTTTGAAAATTGAGAAAATATAATGTTTTGATTTTTAAATTCATTGGTAATGCCATTACATTTGAATGGTGAGAAAAATATGATATTTGAAAATGTTAAATACACAAAAATACAAGTATTAGACTCAATTGTATAAATTAAACTATAGTGGAAGAATGTTATAAATAGCAATCCCAAGTTTTAATGTTAGATTGAGCATATTCCGCTTGAGGCGGATGGGCAAACTTCTTATTAGAGTCCCTTGCATTTGCTTTTTCTTATGTTGTATATTTTTAGACAAAAATTATATAAATCATTTCAAATAGCATTGTGGCGAAGGAGATAACTAAAAAGATTTCAAAATTTAAATTCAACTTATTATTAACAGTGCATTTATCCCTATAGGAATTTAGAATTCTAAAAATTGAAAAAGTGCAATGTGTAGATTTTAAAATTTATTGCTAATGTCATTACATTTGAATGGTGAGAAAAACATAACATTTCAAAATGTTAAATACACAAAAATACATGTAGTGGACTCAATTGTTTGTAATACAATTTAGTGGAAGAATAATAGAAATACCAATCGCAAGCTTTAACATTAGGTCGAGCATATTATGCTTGAGGGGGGTAGGCAAAGTTCTTATTAGAGTCACTTGCATTTGCTTTTTCTTATGTTGTATATTTTTAGATGAAAATTATACAATTCATTTCAAATAGCATTGTGGCAAAAGAGATAATTAAAAAAATTTCAAAATTTAAATTCAACTGATTATAAACAGTGCATTTGTCACTATAGGAATTTAGAATTCTAAAAATTGAAAAAGTGTAATGTTTTGATTTTTAAATTTATTGCTAATGCCATTACATTTTAATGGTGAGAAAAACATAATATTTGGAAATGTTAAATAAACAAAAATACATGTATTGGACTCAATTGTATAGAATATACTTTAGTAGAAGAATAATATAAATAGCAATCGCAATCTTTAATATTAGGATGAGCATATTGTGCTTGAGGGGGTTGGGCAAACTTCTTATTAGTGTCCCTTGCATTTGCTTTTTCTTATGTTGTATACTTTTAGACGAAAATTATATAAATCATTTCAAATAGCATTGTGGCGAAGGAGATAACTAAAAAACTTTCAAAATTTAAATTCAACTTATTATTAACAGTGCATTTATCCCTATAGGAATTTAGAATTCTAAAAATTGAAAAAGTGCAATGTTTAGATTTTAAAATTTATTACTAATGCCATTACATTTGAATGGAGAGAAAAATATAACATTTGAAAATGTTAAATACATAAAAATACATGTATTGGACTCAATTGTATGCTATACTATTTAGTGGAAGAATAATATAAATATCAATTGCAAGCTTTAATATTAGGTCGAGCATATTGTGTTTGAGGAGAGTAGGCAAACTTCTTATTAGAGTCCCTTGCATTTGCTTTTTCTTATGCTATATATTTTTAGTCTAAAATTATATAAATCATTTCAAATAGTATAGTGGCAAAGGAGATAATTAAAACAATTTCAAAATTTCAATTCAACTCATTATTAAGAGTGCATTTATCCTTATAGAAATTTAAAATTCTAAAAATTGAAAAAGTGCAATATTTAGATTTTAAAATTTATTGCTAAAGCCATTGCATTTGAATGGTGAGAAAAACATACTATTTGAAAATGTTAAATACATAAAAATACATGTATTGAACTCAATTGTATGCAATACAATTTAGTGGAAGAATAATATAAATAGCAATCGCAAGCGTCAATATTAGGTCGAGCATACTGCACATGAGGGGGGTGGGCAAACTTCTTATTAGAGTCCCTTGCATTTACTTTTTCTTATGTTGTATATTTTTAGACTAAAATTATATAAATCATTTCAAATAGTATTGTGGGAAGAGTGATAATTAAAAGAATTTCAAAATTTAAATTCAACTGATTATTAACAGTGCATTTATCCCTATAGGAATTTAGAATTCTCAAAATTGAAAAAGTGCAATGTTTTGATTTTTCAATTTATTGCTAATGCCATTACATTTTAATGGTAAGAAAAACATAGTATTTGGAAATGTTAGATAAACAAAATACATGTATTGGACACAATAGTATAGAATACACTTTAGTGGAAGAATAATATAAATAGCAATGACAAGCTTTAATATGAAGTCGAGCATATTGCAGTCGAGGGGGGTGGGCAAACTTCTTATTGGAGTCCCTTGCCTTTACTTTTTCTTATGTTGTATATTTTTAGACTAAAATTATATAAATCATTTCAATTAGCATTATGGCAAAGGAGATAATTAAAAAAATTTCAAAATTTCAATTCAACTCATTATTAACAGTGCATTTATCCCTACAAGAATTTAGATTTCTAAAATTGAAAAAGTGCAATATTTAGATTTTAAAATTTATTGCTAATGTCATTGCATTTGAATGGTGAGAAAAATATAATATTTGAAAATGATAAATACACAAAAATACAAGTATTGGACTCAATTGTATAAATTACACTGTAGTAGAAGAATATTATAAATAACAATCTCATGTTTCAATGTTTGGTCGAGCATATTCTGCTTGACGGGGGTGGGCAAACTTCTTATTAGAGTCCCTTGCAGTTGCTTTTTCTTATACTGTATATTTTTAAACTAAAATTATACAAATCATTTCAAATAGCATTACGACAAAGGAGATAATTAAAAAAATTTGAAAATTTCAATTCAACTGATTATTAACAGTGCATTTATCCCTATAGAAATTTAGAATTCTAAAAATTGAAAAAGTGCAATATTTAGATTTTAAAATTTATTACTAATGTCATTCCATTTGAATGGTGAGAGAAATATAATATTTCAAAGTCTTCAATGCACAAAAATACAAGTATTGGACTCAATTGTATAAATTACACTTTAGTGGAAAAAAATTATAAATGACAACCCCAAGTTTCAATGTTAGGTCGAGCATATTGCGCTTGAGGGGGTTAGGCAAACTTCTTATTGGAGTCCCTTGCATTTGCTTTTTTTTATGTTGTATATTTTTAAACTAAAATTTTATAAATTATTTCAAATAACATTGTGCCAAAAGAGATAATTAAAAAAATTTCAAAATTTAAATTCAATTGATTATTAATATTGCATTTATCCCTATAGGAATTTAGAATTCTCAAAATTGAAAAAGTGCAATGTTTTGATTTTTCAATTTATTGCTAATGTCATTACATTTTAATGGTGAGGAAAATGTAATATCTGGAAATATTAAATAAACAGAAATACATGTATTGGACTCAATTGTATATAATACACTTTAGTGGAAGAATAATATAAATAGGAATCGCAAGTTTCAATATTAGGTTGAGCATATTGCACTTAAGGGGGGTGGGCAAATTTCTTATTAGAGTCCCATGCATTTGCTTTTTCTTATGTTGTATATTTTTAGTCTAAAATTATATAAATCATTTCAAATAGCATTGTGGCAAAGGAGATAACTATAAAAATTTCAAAATTTCAATTCAACTCATTATTAATAGTGCATTTATCCTTATAGAAATTTAGAATTCTAAAAATTGAAAAAGTGCAATATTTAGATTTTAAAATTTATTGCTAATGTCATTGCATTTGAATGGTGAGAAAAAAATACTATTTGAAAATGTTAAATACATAAAAATACATGTATTGGACTCAATTGTATGCAATACAATTTAGTGGAAGAATAATATAAATAGCAATCGCAAGTGTCAATATTAGGTCGAGCATACGGCGCTTGAGGGGGGTGGGCAAACTTCTTATTAGATTCCCTTGCATTTACTTTTTCTTATGTTGTATATTTTTAGACTAAAATTATATAAATCATTTTAAATAGTATTGTGGCAAGAGAGGTAACTAAAAAAATACTATTTGAAAATGTTAAATGCACAACAATACAAGTATTGGTCTCAATTGTATAAATTACACTTTAGTGGAAAAAAATTATAAATAGCAATCCCAAGTTTCAATGTTAGGTCGAGCATATTGCGGTTTAGGGGGTTGGCCAAACTTCTTATTAGAGTCCTTTGCATTTACTTTTTCTTATATTGTATATTTTTAGACTAAAATTATATAAATCATTTCAAATAGCGCTGTGGCAAAGGAGATAATTAAAGAAATTTCAAAATTTCAATTCAACTGATTATTAATAGTGCATTTATCCCTATAGGAATTTAGAATTCTAAAAATTGAAAAATCGCAATGTTTAGATTTTAAAATTTATTGCTAATGTCATTGCATTTAAATGGTAAGAAAAACATAATATTTGAAAATTTTAAATGCACAGAAATATAAGTATTGGACTTAATTGTATAAATTACATTTTAGTGGAAAAAAATTATCAATGGCAATCCCAAGTTTCAATGTCGGGTCGAGGATTTACGCTTGAGGGGGTTGGGCAAACTTCTTATTAGAGTCCTTTGCATTTGCTTTTTCTTATGTTGTATATTTTTAGACTAAAATTATATAAATCATTTCGAAAAGCATTGTGGTAAATGAGATTATTACAAAAATTTCAAAATTTAAATTCAACTGATTATTAATAGTGCATTTATCCTTATAGGATTTTAGAATTCTAAAAATTGAGAAAACGTAATGATTTGATTATTAAATTCATTGGTAATGCCATTACATTTGAATGGTGAGAAAAAAATTAATCTTTGAAAATGTTAAATGCACATCAATACAAGTATTGGTCTCAGTTGTATAAATTACACTTTAGTGGAAAAAAAATTATAAATAGCAATCCCAAGTTTCAATGTTAGGTCGAGCATATTGCGGTTTAGGGGGTTGGCCAAACTTCTTATTATAGTCCCTTGCATTTGCTTTTTCTTATGTTGTATATTTTTAGACTAAAATTATATAAATCGTCTCAAATAGCGCTGTGGCAAAGGAGATAATTAAAGAAATTTCAAAGTTTCAATTCAATTGATTATTAACAGTGCATTTATCCCTATAGCAATTTAGAATTCTAAAAATTGAAAAAGTGCAATGTTTAGATTTTAAAATTTATTCGTAATGTTGTTGCATTTGAATGGTGAGAAAAATATAATATTTGAAAATGTTAAATGCAGAAAAATACAAGTATTGGACTCAATTGTATAAATTACACTTTAGTGGAAAAAAAATTATAAATAGCCATCCTAAGTTTCAATGTTAGGTCGAGCATATTGCGCTTGAGGGGGTTGGGCAAAGTTCTTATTAGAGTCCCTTGCATTTGCTTTTTCTTATGTTGTAAATTTTTAGACTAAAATTATATAAATCATTTCAAATAGCGTTGTGGCAAAGGAGATGATTAAGGAAATTTCAAAATTTCAATTCAACTCATTATTAACAATGCATTTATCCCTATAGGAATTTAGAATTCTAAAAATTGAAAAAGTGCAATGTTTAGATTTTAAAATTTATTGCTAATGTCATTCCACTTGAATGGTGAGAAAAACATAATATTTCAAAATGTTAAATGCACAAGGATCCAAGTATTGGACACAATTGTATAAATTACACTTTAGTGGAAAAAAAATTATAAATAGCAATCTCAAGTTGCAATGTTAGGTCGAGCATATTGCGCTTAAGGGTGTTGACCAAACTTCTTATTTGAGTCCCTTGCATTTGCTTTTTCTTATGTCTATATTTTTAGACTGAAATCATATAAATCATTTTAAATAGCGCTGTGGCAAAGGAGATAATTAAAGAAATTTCAAAATTTCAATTCAACTGATTATTAATAGTGCATTTATCCCTATAGGTATTTAGACTTCTAAAAATTGAAAAAGTGCAATGTTTCGATTTTAAAATTTATTGCTAATGTCATTCCATTTGAATGGTGAGAAAAACATAATATTTGAAAATGTTAAATACACAAAGATACAAGTATTGGACTCAATTGTATAAATTACACTGTAGTGGAAAAAAATTATAAATGGCAATCCCAAGTTTCAATGTTAGGTCGAGCATATTGCGCTTGAGGGCATTGTGCAAACTTCTAATTAGAGTCCCTTGCATTTGCTTTTTCTTATATTGTATATTTTTAGATGAAAATTATATAAATCATTTCAAATAATATTGTGGTAAAAGGGATAATTAAAAAACTTTCAAAATTTAAATTCAACTGATTGTTAACAGTGCATTTATCCCTATAGGAAGTTAGAATTCTAAAAATTGAAAAATTGCAATGTTTAGATTTTAAAATTTATCACTAATGACATTCCATTTGAATGATGAGAAAAACATAATATTTGAAAATGTTAAATGCACAAAAATACAAGTATTGGACTCAATTGTATAAATTACGTTGTAGTGGAAGAAAATTATAAATAGCAATCACAAGTTTCAATGTTAGGTCGGGGATATTCCACTTGAGGGAGGTGGGCAAACTTCATTTTAGAGTCCCTTGCATTTGCTTTTATTTATGTTGTATACTTTTAGATTAAAATTATATAAATCATTTCAAATAGCATTATGGCAAACGAGATAATTAAAAAAATTTCAAAATTTAAATTCAACTTATTATTAACAGTGCATTTATCCCTATAGGAATTTAAGATTCCAAAAATTGAAACAGTGCAATGTTTTGATTTTAAAATTTATTGCTAATACCATTACATTTGAATGGTGAGAAAAATATAACATTTGAAAATATTAAATACACAAAAATACATGTATTGTACTCAATTGTATGCAATACAATTTAATGGAAGAATAACATATCTAGCAATCGCAAGTTTCAATATTAGGTCGAGCATATTGCGCTTGACGGGGGTGGGCAAACTTCTTATTTAAGTCCCTTGCATTAGCTTTTTCTTATATTGTATATTTTTAGACTAAAATTACATAAATTATTTCAAATAGCGTTGTGGCAAAGGTGATAATTAAAAAAATTTCAAAATTTCAATTCAATTCATTTTTAACAGTGCATTTATCCCTATAAGAAATTAGAATTCTAAAAATTGAAAAAGTGGAAAGTTTAGATTTTAAAATTTATTGCTAAAGTCATTGCATTTGAATGGTGAGAAAAACATAATATTTGAAAATGTTAAATACACAATGATACAAGTATTGGACTCAATTGTATAAATTACACTTTAGTGGAAAAAAATTATAAATGGCAATCCCAAGTTTCAATGTTAGGTCGAGCATATTGCGCTTAAGGGCATTGTGCAAACTTCTAATTAGAGTCCCTTGCATTTGCTTTTTCTTATATTGTATATTTTTAGACTAAAATTATATAAATCATTTCAAATAGCATTGTGGCAAAAGGGATAATTAAAAAAATTTCAAAATTTAAATTCAACTAATTTTTAGCAGTGCATTTATCCCTATAGGAAGTTAGAATTCTAAAAATTGAAAAATTGCAATGTTTAGATTTTAAAATTTATTACTAATGTCATTGCATTTGAATGGTGAGAAAAACATAATATTTGGTAATGTTAAATAAATAAAAATACATGTATTGGACTCAATTGTATGCAATACAATTTAGTGGAAAAATAATACAAATAGCAATCTCAAGCTTTAATATTAGGTCGAGCATATGGCGCTTGAGGGGGCTGGGCAAACTTCTGATTAGAGTCCCTTGCATTTGCTTTTTCTCATGTTGTATATTTTTAGACTAAGATTATATAAATCATTTAAAATAGCATCATGGCAAAGGAGATAATTAAAAAAATTTCAAAATTTCAATTCAACTTATTGTTAAGAGTGTATTTATCCCTATAGGATTTTAGAATTCTAAAAATTGAGAAAATGTAATGATTTGATTTTTAAATTCATTGGTAATGCCATTACATTTGAATGGTGAGAAAAAAAATAATATTTGAAAATCCTAAACGCACAAAAATACAAGTATTGGTCTCAATTGTATAAATTACACTTTAGTGGAAAAAAATTATAAATAGCAATCCGAAGTTTCAATGTTAGGTCGAGCATATTACGGTTGAGGGGGTTGGGCAAACTTCTTATTAGAGTTTCTTGCATTTGCTTTTTCTTATGCTGTATATTTTTAGACTAAAATTATATAAATCATTTCAAATAGTGCTGTGGCAAAGGAGATAATTAAAAAAATTTCAAAATTTCAATTCAACTGATTGTTAAGAGTTAATTTATCCCTATAGGAATTTAGAATTCTAAAAATTGAAAATATGCATTGTTTTGATTTTAAACTTTATTGCTAATGCCATTACATTTGAATGGTGAGACAAGCATAATATTTGAAAATGTTAAATACATAAAAATACGTGTATTGGACTCAATTGTATGCACTACAATTTAGTGGAAGAATAATATAAATAGCTATCGCAAGCTTCAATATTAGGTCGAGCATATTGCACTTAGGGGGGTGGGCAAACTTCTTATTAGAGTCCCTTGCATTTGCCTTTTCTTATATTGTATATTTATAAACATAAATTATATAAATCATTTCAAATAGCATTGTGGCAAAAGAAATAATTAAAAAAATTTCAACATTTAAATTCAACTGATTATTTGCAGTGTATTTATCCTTATAGGAATTTAGAATTCTAAAAATTGAAAAAGTGCAATGTTTAGATTTTAAAATTTATTACTAATGTCATTCCATTTGAATGGTGAGAAAAACATAATATTTGAAAATGTTAAATGCACAAGGATCCAAGTATTGGACATAATTGTATAAATTACACTTGAGTGGAAAAAGATTATAAATAGCAATCCCAAGTTTCAATGTTAGGTCGAGCATATTGTGCTTAAGGGTGTTGGCCAAACTTCTTATTTGAGTCCCTTGCATTTGCTTTTTTTATGTGTATATTGTTAGACTAAAATTATATAAATCATTCCAAATAGCGTTGTGGCAAAGGAGATAATTAAAGAAATTTCAAATTTCAATTCAACTCATTATTAACAGTGTATTCATCCCTATAGGAATTTAGACTTCTAAAATTGAAAATGTGCAATGTTGAGATTTTGAAATTTATTGCTAATGTCATTGCATTTGAATGGTGAGAAAAACATAATATTTGAAAATATTAAATGCACAAAAATACCATTATTAGACTCAATTGTATAAATTACACTTTAGTGGAAAAACATTATAAATGACAATCCCAAGTTTCAATGTTAGGTCGAGTATATTGCGCTTGAGGGGTTTGGGCAAACTTCTTATTAAAGTCCCTTGCATTTGCTTTTCTTATGTTGTATATTTTTAGACTAAAATTATATAAATCATTTCAAATAGCATTGTGGCAAAAGAGATAATTAAGAAAATTTCAAAATTTAAATTCAACTGATTGTTAACAGTGCATTTATTCCTATAGGAATTTAGAATTCTAAAAATTGAGAAAATGTAATATTTTGATTTTTAAATTCATTGGTAATGCCATTACATTTGAATGGTGAGAGAAAAATAATATTTGAAAATGTTAAATGCACAAAAATACAAGTATTGAACTCAATTGTATAAATTACAATTTTGTGGAAAAAATTATAAATCGCAATCTCAAATTTCAATGTGAGGTCGAGCATATTGTGCTTGAGAGGGTTGGGCAAAGTTCTTATTAGAGTCTCTTGCATTTGCTTTCTCTTATGTTGTATATTTTTAGACTAAAATTATATAAATCATTTCGAATAACACTGTGGCAAAGGAGATAATGAAAAAATTTCAAAATTTCAATTCAACTGATTATTAGTAGTGCATTTATTCCTATAGGAATTTACAATTCTAAAAACTGAAAAAGTGCAATGTTTAGATTTTAAAATTTATTGGTAATGTCGTTGCATTTGAATGGTGAGAAAAATATAATATTTGAAAATGTTAAATGACAATCACATGCATTTGTTTTTTCTTATATTGTATATTTTTAGACTAAAATTATAGAAATTATTTCAAATAGCATTGTGGCAAAAGAGATAATTAAAAAAATTTCAAAATTTAAATTCAATTGAGTATTAATAGTGGATTTATCCTTATAGGAATTTAGAACTCTAAAAATTGAAAAAAGTGCAATGTTTAGATTTAAAATTTAATGCTAATGTCGTTCGATTTGAATGGTGAGAAAAACATATTATTTGAAATTGTTAATGCACAAAAATTTAAGTATTGGACTCATTGTATAAAATTACGTTGTAGTGAAAGAAAATTATAAATAGCAATCCCAAATTTCCAATGTTAGGTCAAAGCATATTGTGCTTGAAGGGGTGGGCAAAGTTTTTTAATAGAGTTCCATGCATTTGCGTTTTCTTATGTTGTATATTTTTAGACCAAAAATTAGATCAATCTTTTCAAATAGCATTGTGGCAAAGGAGATAATTAAAAAAATTTCAAAAATTTCAATCAACTCATTATTCAAAGTGCATTTATTCCTATAAGGAGTTGTAGAATCTAAAATTGAAAGTGCAATGTTTAGATTTTAAAATATTACTAATGTCATTGCATTTGAATGGTGAGAAAATATAATATTTGAAAATGTTAAATGGACAGAAAATACAGTATTGGACTCAATTATATAAATTACACTTAGTGGAAAAAAATTATAAATGGTAATCCCAAGTTTCAATGTTAGGTCGAGCATATTGTGCTTGAGGGGTCGAGCAAAACTTCTTATTAGAGTCCCTTGCATTTACTTTTCTTATGTTGTTATTTTTAGACTAAAATTATATAAATCATTCGAATAGCATTGCGGCAAAAGTGATAATTAAGAAAATTTCAAAATTTAAATTCAATTGATTCTTAAC
>JAIRCJ010000418.1:76699-98242 GCA_020883675.1 Bruguiera gymnorhiza
GTTGTATATTTTTAGACTAAAATTTTATAAATCATTTCAAATAGCAATTCCAATTGTATAAATTACGCTGTAGTGGAAGAAAATTATAAATAGCAATTCCAAGTTTCTATATTAGGTCGAGCATTTTCCGCTTAAGGGGGGTGGGTAAATTTATTATTAGAGTCCCTTGCATTTGCTTTTTCTTCTGTTGTATATTTTTAGACTAAAATTTTATAAATCATTTCAAATAGCAATTCCAATTGTATAAATTACGCTGTAGTGGAAGAAAATTATAAATAGCAATTCCAAGTTTCTATATTAGGTCGAGCATTTTCCGCTTAAGGGGGTGGGTAAATTTATTATTAGAGTCCCTTGCATTTGCTTTTTCTTCTGTTGTATATTTTTAGACTAAAATTTTATAAATCATTTCAAATAGCATTGAGGCAAAGGAGATCACTAAAAAAATTTCAAAATTTAAATTCAACTGATTATTAACAGTTAATTTATCCCCATAGGAATTTAGAATTCTAAAAATTGAAAAAATGCAATGTTTTGATTCTAAATTTATTGCTAATGCCATTACATTTGAATGGTGAGAAAAGCATAATATTTGAAAATGTTAAATAAACAAAAATACTTATATTGGACTCAATTGGATGCAATACAATTTAGTGGAAGAATAATATAAATAGCAATCGCATGCTTCAATATTAGGTCGAGCATATTGCGCTTAAAGGTGGTGGGCAAACTTCTTATTAGAGTCCCTTGTGTTTACTTTTTCTTATGTTGTTTATTTTTAGACTAAAATTATATAAATCATTTCAAATAGCCTTGTGGCAAAGGAGATAATTAAAAAAATTTCAAAATTTCTATGCATCTTATTATTAACAATGCATTTATCCCTATAAGAATTTAGAATTCTAAAAATTGAAAAAGTATAATGTTTAGATTTTAAATGTTATTGTCAATGTCATTGCACTTGAACAGTGAGAAAAAGATAATATTTGAAAATGTTAAATAAACAAAATACAAGTATTGGACTCAATTGTATAAATTACACTTTAGTGGAAGAAAATTATAAACAGCAATTCTAAGTTTCAATGTTAGGTCGAGCGTATTGCGCTTGAGGGGGGCGGGGAAACTTCTTATTAGAGTTCCATGCATTTGCTTTTTCTTATGTTGTACATTTTTAGACCAAAATTATATCAATCTTTTCAAATAGCATTGTGGCAAAGGCGATAATTAAAAAAATTTCAAAATTTCAATTCAACTCATTATTAAAAGTGCATTTATCCCCATAGGAGTTTAGAATTCTAAAAATTGAAAAAGTACAATGTTTAGATTTTAAAATTTATTACTAATGTCATTGCATTTGAATGGTGAGAAAAATATAATATTTGAAAATGTTAAATGCACAAAAATACAAGTATTGGACTCAATTATATAAATTATACTTTAGTGGAAAAAAAATTATAAATGGTAATCCCAAGTTTCAATGTTAGGTCGAGCATATTGTGCTTGAGGGGGTTGGGCAAACTTCTTACTAGAGTCCCTTGCATTTGCTTTTTCTTATGTTGTATATTTTTAGACTAAAATTATATAAATCATTTCAAATAGCATTGTGGCAAAATTGATAATTAAGAAAATTTCAAAATTTAAATTCAATTGATTCTTAACAGTGCATTTATCTCTATAGGAATTTAGAATTCTAAAAATTGAAAAAGTGCAATGTTCTGATTTTTAAATTTATTGCTAATGCCATTACATTTGAATGGTGAGAAAAACATAATATTTAAAAAGTTAAATAAATAAAAATACATGTATTGGATTCAATTGTATGCAATACAATTTAGTGGAAAAATAATATAAATAGCAATCGCAAGTTTTAATATTAGGTCAAGCATATGGCGCTTGAGGAGGCTGGGCAAACTTCTTATTAGAGTCCCTTACATTTCCTTTTTCTTATGTTGCATATTTTTAAACTAAAATTATATAAATCTTTTCAAATAGCATTGTGGCAAAGGACATAATTAAGAAAATTTCAAAATTTCAATTCAACTCATTATTAACAGTGCATTTATCCCTATAGGAATTTAGAATTCTAAAAATTGAAAAAGTGCAATGTTTAGATTTTAAAATTTATTGCTAATACCATTGCATTTGAATGGTGAGAAAAATATAATATTTGAAAATGTTAAATACACAAAAATACAAGTATTGGATCCAATTGTATAAATTACACTTTAGTGGAACAAAATTATAAATAGAATTGCCAAGTTTCAATGTTAGGTCGAGCATATTGTGCTTGAGGGAGGTGGGCAAACTTCTTAGTAGAGTTCCTTGCATTTGCTTTTTCTTATGTTGTATATTTTTAGACTACAATTATATAAATCTTTTTAAATAGCATTGTGGCAAAGGAAATAATTAAAAAATTTCAAAATTTCAATTCAACTCATTATTAACAGTGCATTTATCCCTATAGGAATTTAGAATTCTAAAAATTGAAAAAGTGCAATGTTTAGATTTTAAAATTTATTGCTAATGCTATTGCATTTGAATGGTGAGAAAAATATATTATATGAAAATGTTAAATAAATAAAAATACATGTATTGGATTCAATTATATGCAATACAATTTAATGGAAAAATAATATAAATAGCAATCGCAAGCTTCAATATTAGGTCGAGCATATGGCGCTTGAGGGGGCTGGGCAAACTTCTGATTAGAGTCCATTGCATTTGCTTTTTCTTATGTTGTATATTTTTAGACTAAAATTATATAAATTTTTCAAATAGCTTTGTGGCAAAGGAGATAATTAAAAAAATTTCAAAATTTCAATTCAACTCATTGTTAAGAGTGCATTTATCCCTATAAGAATTTAGAATTCTAAAAATTGAAAAAGTGCAATGTTTAAATTTTAAAATTTATCACTAATGTCATTGCATTTGAATGGTGAGAAAAATATAATATTTGAAAATGTGAAATACACAAAAATACAAGTATTGGGCTCAATTCTATAAATTACACTTTAATGGAAGAAAATTATAAATAGAATGCCCAAGTTTCAAGGTTAGGTCAAGCATATTGCACTTGAGGGGGGTGGGCAAACTTCTTGTTAGAGTCCCTTGCATTTGCTTTTTCTTATGTTGTATATTTTTAGACTATAATTATATAAATCATTTCAAATAGCATTGTGGCAAAGGAGATAATTAAAAAAATTTCAAAATTTCAATTCAACTCATTATTAATAGTGCATTTATCCCTATAGGAATTTAGGATTCTAAAAATTGAAAAAGTGCAATGTTTAGATTTTAAAATTTATTGCTAATGCCACTGCATTTGTGTGGTGAGAAAAATATAATATTTGAAAATGTTAAATACATAAAAATACATGTATTGAACTCAACTGTATACAATACAATTTAGTGGAAGAATAATATAAATAACAATCGCAAGCTTCAATATTAAGTCGAGCATATTGAGCTTGAGAGGGGTGGGGAAACCTCTTATTAGAGTCCATTGCATTTCCTTTTTCTTATGTTGTATGTTTTTAGACTAAAATTATAAAAATCATTTTAAATAGCATTGAGGCAAACGAGATAATTAAAAAAATTTCAAAAGTTAAATTCAACTGATTATTAACTGTGGATTTATCCTTATTGGAATTTAGAATTCTAAAAATTGGAAAAGTCCAATGTTTTGATTTTACAATTTCTTGCTAATGTCATTGCATTTGAATAGTGAGAAAAACATAATATTTGACAATGTTAAATACACACAAATACAACTATTGGATTAAATTGTATAAATTACACTTTTGTGGAAGAAAATTATAAATAGCAATCCCAAGTTTTAATGTTAGGCCGTGCATATTGCGTTCAAGGGGGGTGGGCAAACTTCTTATTAGAGTCCCTTGCATTTGCTTTTTCCTATGTGGTATATTTGTAGACTAAAATTATATAAATCATTTCAAATAGCATTGTGGCAAAGGAGATAATTAAAAAAATTTCAAAATTTCAATTCAACTCATTATTAACTGTGCACTTATTCCTATAGGAATTTAGAATTTTATAAATTGAAAAAGTGCAATGTTTTGATTTTTAAATTTATTGCTAATGCCATTACATTTGAATGGTGATAAAAACATAATATTTGAAAATATTAAATAAAAAAAAATACATGTGCTGAACTCAATTGTATGCAATGCAATTTAGTGGAAGAATAACATAAATACCAATCGTAAGCTTCAATATTCGGTCGACCATATTGTGCTTGAGGGGGGTGGGCAAACTTCTTATTAGAGTCCCTTGCATTTACTTTTTCTTATATTGTATATGTTTAGACTAAAATTATATAAATCATTTAAAATAGCGTTGTGGTAAAGGAGATAATTAAAAAATTTCAAAATTTAAATTCAACTGTTTATTTGAAAAAGTGCAATGTTTTGATTTATAAATTTATTGCTAATGTCATTCCATTTTAATGGTGAGAAAAATATAATATTTGAAAATGTTAAATAAACAAAAATACATGTATTGGACTCAATTGTATAGAATACACTTTAGTGGAAGAATAATATAAATAGTAATCGCAAGTTTCAATATTAGGTTGAGCATATTGTGCTTGAGGGGGGTGGGGAAACATCTTATTAGAGTCCATTGCATTTCCTTTTTCTTATGTTGTATGTTTTTAGACTAAAACTATATAAATCATTTCAAATAGCATTGAGGCAAAGGAGATCACTAAAAAAATTTCAAAATTTAAATTCAATTGATTCTTAACAGTGCATTTATCCCTATAGGAATTTAGAGTTATAAAAATTGGAAAAGTGCAATGTTTAGATTTTACAATTTATTGCTCATGTCATTGCATTTGAATGGTGAGAAAAAGATAATATTTGGCAATGTTAAATACACAAAAATACAAGTATTGGACTCAATTGTATAAATTACACTTGAGTGGAAGAAAATTATAAATAGCAATCCCAAGTTTTAATGTTAAGTCAAGCATCTTACGCATGAGGAGGGTGGGCAAACTTCTTATTAGAGTCCCTTGCATTTGCTTTTTCTTATGTTGTATATTTTTAGACTAAAATTATATAAATCTTTTCAATTAGCATTGTGGCAAAGGAGATAATTAAAAAAATTTCAAAATTTCAATTCAACTCATTATTAACCGTGCATTTATCCCTATAGAAATTTCGAATTCTAAAATTGAAAAGTGCAATGTTTAGATTTTAAAATTTATTGCTAATATCATTGCATTTTAATGGTGAGAAAAACATAATGTTTGAAAATGTTAAATACATAAAAATACAAGTATTGGACTTAATTGTATAAATTGCACTTTAGTGAAAGAAAATTATAAATAGCAATCCCAAGTTTCAATGTTAAGTCTAGCATATTGCGCTTGAGGAGGGTGGCAAACTTCTTATTAGAGTCCATTGCATTTCTTTATTGTTATGTTGTATGTTTTTAGACTAAAACAATATAAATCATTTCAAATAGCATTGAGGCAAAGGAGATAACTAAAAAAATTTCAAAATTTAAATTCTGCTGATTATTAACAGTGCATTTATCCTTATAGGAATTTAAAATTCTAAAAATTGAAAAGTGCAATGTTTCGATTTTTAAATTTATTGCTAATGTCATTGCATTTGAATGGTGAGAAAAATATAATATTTGAAAATGTTAAATAAACAAAAATACATATATTGTACTCAATTGCATAGAATACACTTTAGTGGAAGAATAATATAAATAGCAATCGCAAGTTTCAATATTAGGCTAAGCATATTATGCTTAAGGGGGGTGGGGAAACTTCTTATTAAAGTCCATTGCATTTCCTTTTTCTTATGTTGTATGTTTTTAGTCTAAAACTATAAAAATCATTTCAAATAGCATTGAGGCAAACGAGATAACTAAAAAAGTTTCAAAATTTAAATTCAACTGATTCCTGACAGTGCATTTATCCCGATAGGAATTTAGAATTCTAAAATTTGGAAAAGTGCAATGTTTTGATTTTAAAATTTATTGCTATTGTCATTACATTTCAATGGTGAGAAAAACATAATATTTGAAAATATTAAATACACAAAAATACATGTATTGGACTCAATTGCATGCAATACAATTTAGTGGAAGAATAATATAAATAGCAATCGCAAGCTTTAATATTAGGTCGAGCATATTGCGCTTGATCGGGGTGGGCAAACTTCTTATTAGAGTCCCTTGCATTTGCTTTTCTTATATTGTGTATTTTTAGACTAAAATTATATAAATCATTTCAAATAGAATTGTGGCAAAGGAGATAACTAAAAAAATTTCAAAATTTCATTTCAACTCATTATTAACTGTGCATTTATCTCTATAGGAATTTAGAATTCTAAAAATTGAAAAAGTGCAATGTTTAGATTTTAAAATTTATTGCTAATGCCATTGCATTTGAATGGCAGGAAAAACATAATATTTGAAAATGTTAAATACACAAAAATACAAGTATGGGACTTAATTGTATAAATTACACTTTAGTGGAAGAATGTTACAAATAGCAATCCCAAGTTTCAATGTTAGGTCGAGCATATTGCGCTTGAGGGGGGTGGGCAAACTCCTTATTAGAGTCCCTTGCATTTGCTTTTTCTTATGTTGTATATTTTTAGACTATAATTATATAAGTCATTTCAAAAAGCATTGTGGCAAAGGAGATAATTAAAAAATTTCAAAATTTCAATTCAACTCATTATTAACAGTGCATTTATCCCCATAGGAATTTAGAATTCTAAAGATTGAAAAAGCGCAATGTTTAGATTTTAAAATTTATTGCTAAAGCCATTGCATTTGAATGCAGAGAAAAACATAATATTTGAAAATATTAAAAAAGCAGAAATACATATATTGTACTCCATTGCATAGAATACACTTTAGTGAAAGAATAATATAAATAGCAATCACAAGTTTCAATCTTAGGTTGAGCATATTGTGCTTAAGGGGGGTTGGGGAAACTTGTTATTAGAGTCCATTGCATTTTGTTTTTTTTATATTGTATGTTTTTAGACTAAAACTATAAAAATCATTTCAAATAGCATTGAGGCAAAAGAGATAACTAAAAAAATTTTAAAATTTAATGCTAATGCCATTACATTTAAATGGTGAGAAAAACATAATGTTTGAAAATGTTAAATAAGCAAAAACATATGTATTGGACTTAATTGTATGCAATACAATTTAGTGGAAGAATAATATAAATAGCAATCGCAAGCTTCAATATTTGGTTGAGCATATTGTGCTTGAGAGGGGTAGGAAAACTTCTTATTAGAATCCATTGCATTTCTTTTTCATATGTTGTATGTTTTTAGACTAAAACAATATAAATCATTTCAAATAGCATTAAGGCAAAGGGGATAACTAAAAAATTTCAAATTTAAATTCAATTGATTATTAATAGTGCATTTATCCCTATAGGAATTTAGAATTCTAAAAATTGAAAAAGTGCAATGTTTTGATTTTAAAATTTATTGCCAATGCCATTACATTTGAATGGTGAGAAAAACATAATATTTCAAAATTTTAAATACACACAAATATAAGTATTGGACTTAATTGTATAAATTACACTTTAGTGGAAGAATGTTATAAATAGCAATCCCAAGTTTCAATGTTAGGTTGAGCATATTCTGCTTGAGGGTGGTGGGCAAACTTCTTATTAGAGTCCCTTGATTTGCTTTTTCTTATGTTGTATATTTTAGATTAAAAGTATATAAATCATTTCAAATAACATTGTGACAAAGGAGATAATTAAAAAAATTTCAAAAATTTCAGTCCAACTCATTTTTAACAGTGCTTTTATCCTTATAGGAATTTAGAATTCTAAAAATTGAAAAATTGCAATGTTTTCATTTTAAAATTTCTTGCTAATCTCATTGCATTTGAATGGTGAGAAAAACATAATATTTGAAAATGTTAAATAGAAAAAAACACAAGTATTAGACTTAATTGTATAAAGTACACTTTAGTGGAAGAATACTATAAATAACAATCCCAAGCTTCAATATTAGGTTGAGCATATTGTGCTTGAGGGGGGGTGAGGAAACTTCTTATTAGAGTCCATTGCATTTCCTTCTTCTTAGGTTGTATGTTTTTAGACTAAAACTATATAAATCATTTCAAATAACATTGAGGCAAAGGAGATAACTAAAAAAATTTCAAAATTTAAATTCAACTGATTATTAACTTTGCATTTATCCCTATAGGAAATTAGAATTCTAAAAACTGAAAAAGTGCAATGTTTTCATTTTAAAATTTATTGCTAATGCCATTACATTTGAATGGTGAGAAAAACATAATATTTCAAAATGTTAAATACGCAAAATATAAATATTAGACTTAATTGTATAAATTACACTTTAGTGGAAGAATGTTATAAATAGCAATTCCAAGTTTCAATGTTTGGTCAAGCATATTGCGCTTGGGGGGTGGGCTAACTTCTTATCAAAGACCCTTGCATTTGCTTTTTCTTATGTTGTATATTTTTAGACTAAAATTATTTAAATCATTTCAAATGACATTGTGGCAAAAGAGATAATTAAAAAAATTTCTAAAATTTAAATTGAACTAATTATTAGCAGTGCATTTATCCCCATAGGAATTTAGAATTCTAAAAATTGAAAAAGTGCAATGTTTTGATTTTTAAATTTATTACTAATGCCACTATATTTGAATGGTTAGAAAAACATAATGTTTGAAAAGTTAAATAAACAAAAACATATGTATTGGACTTAATTGTATGCAATACAATTTAGTGGAAGAATAATATAAATAGCAATCGCAAGTTTCAATATTGGGTCGAGCACATTGCGCTTGAGGGGGTGGGCAAATTTCTTATTAACATTGAGGCATTAGAGACTACCAAAAAATTTCAAAATTTAAATTCAACACATTATTAACTATGCATTTATCGTTATAGGAATTTAGAATTCTAAAAATTGAAAAAGTGCAATGTTTTGAATTTAAAATTTATTGCTAATGCCATTACATTTGAATGGTGAGAAAACATAATATTTGAAAATGTTAAATACACAAAAATACATGTATTGGACTTCAATTGCATGCAAGACAATTGAGTGGAAGAATAATATAAATAGGAATCGCAAGCTTCAACATTAGGTTGAGCATATTGCGCTTAATCGAGGTGGGCAAACTTCTTATTAGAGTCCCTTGCATTTGCTTTTTCTTATGTTGTATATTTTTGGACTAAAATTATATAAATCATTTTAAATAGCATTGTGGCAAAGGAGATAATGAAAATAATTTCAAAATTTAAATTGAATTGATTATTAATAGTGCATTTATCCTATAGGAATTTAGAATTCTAAAAAACTGAAAAATTGCAATGTTTAGATTTTAAAATTTATTGCTAATGCCATTGCATTTGAATGGTGAGAAAACATAATATTTGAAAATGTTAAATACACAAAATACATGTATTGGACTCAATTGCATGCAAGACAATTGAGTGGAAGAATAATATAAATAGGAATCGCAAGCTTCAACATTAGGTTGAGCATATTGCGCTTAATCGAGGTGGGCAACTTCTTATTAGAGTCCCTTGCATTTGCTTTTTCTTATGTTGTATATTTTGGACTAAAATTATATAAATCATTTTAAATAGCATTGTGGCAAAGGAGATAATGAAAATAATTTCAAAATTTAAATTGAATTGATTATTAATAGTGCATTATCCCTATAGGAATTTAGAATTCTAAAAATTGAAAAATTGCAATGTTTAGATTTTAAAATTTATTGCTAATGCCATTGCATTTGAATGGTGAGAAAAACATAATATTTGAAAATGTTAAATAAACAAAAAACATATGTATTAGACTCAATTATATGCAATACAATTTAGTGGAAGAATAATATAAATAGCAATTGCAAGTTTCAATATTAGGTTGAGCATATTGTGCTTGGTGGGTGGGAAACTTCTTATAGAATCCATTGCATTTCCTTTTCTTATGTTGTATTTTTAGACTAAAACTATATAAATCATTTCAAATAGCATTGTGGCAAAGGAAGATAATTAAAAAAAAAAAATTTAAATTTTAAATTCAACTAATTATTAGCAGTGCATTTATCCCCATAAGAATTTGGAATTCTAAAAAATTGAAAAAGTGGAATGTTTTAATTTTTAAATTTATTGCTAATGTCATTACATTTGAATGGTGAGAAAACATAATATTTGANAAAACTGAAAAATTGCAATGTTTTGATTTTTAAAATTTATTACTAATGCATGCATTTGAATGGTGAGAAAAACATAATATTTGAAAATGTTAAATAAACAAAAACATATGTATTAGACTCAATTATATGCAATACAATTTAGTGGAAGAATAATATAAATAGCAATCGCAAGTTTCAATATTAGGTTGAGCATATTGTGCTTGAGGGGGTAGGGAAACTTCTTATTAGAATCCATTGCATTTCCTTTTCTTATGCTGTATGTTCTTAGACTAAAACTATATAAATCAATTCAAATAGCTTTGAGGCAATGGAGATTACTAAAAAGTTTGACAAATTAAATTCAACTAATTATTAGTAGTGCATTTATCCTTATAGGAATTTAGAATTCTAAAAATTGAAAAAGTGCAATGTTTTGAATTTTAAATTTATTGCTAATGCCCTTACATTTGAATGGTGAGAAAAATATAATATTTGAAAATGTTAAATACACAAAAATACAAGTATTGGACTCAGTTGTATAAATTACACTTTAGTGGAAGAAAATTATAAATAGCAATCCCAAGTTTCAGTGTTAGGTCGAGCATATTGCGCTTGAGGGTGGTGGGGAAACTTCTTATTAGAGTCCATTGCATTTTCTTTTTCTTATGTTGTATGTTCTTAGACTAAAACTATAAAAATCATTTCAAATAGCATTGAGGTAATGGGGATTACTAAAAAATTTCAAAATTTAAATTTAACTAGTTATTAACAGTGCATTTATCCTTATATAAATTTAGAATTCTAAAAATTGAAAAAGTGCAATGTTTTGATTTTTAAATTTATTACTAATGCCATTACATTTTAATGGTGAGAAAACATAATATTTGAAAATGTTAAATAAACAAAATACAAGTATTGTACTCAATTATGTACAATACATAGCATATTGTGCTTGAGGGGGTGGGGAAATTTCTTATTAGACTCCATTGCATTTCTTTTTTCTTACGTTGAATGTTCTTCGACTAAAACTATATAAATCATTTCAAATAGCATTGAGGCAATGGAGATTACTAAAAAAGTATCAAAATTTAAATTCAACAGATTATTAATAGTGCATTTATCCCTATAAAAATTTAGAATTCTAAAAATTGAAAAAGTGCAATGTTTTGATTTTTAATTTTATTGCTAAAGCCATTACATTTTAATGGTGAGAAAACATAATATTTGTAAATCTTAAATGAACAAAAAAGCAAGTATTGGACTCAATTATATACAATACACTTTAGTGGAAGAATAGTATAAATAGTAATCGCAAACTTCAATATTGGCTTGAGCATATTGCGCTTGAGGGGGGAAGCTTCTTATTAGAGCCATTGCATTTCCTTTTTCTTATGTTGTATGTTCTTAGGCTAAAACTATATAAATCACTTGAAATAGCATTGAGCAATGGAGATTACTAAAAAAATTTCAAATTTAAATTCAACTGGTTATTAATAGTTAAATTTATCCTATAGGGAATTTAGAATTCTAAAAATTGTAAAAGTGGAATGTTTGATTTTAAATTTATTGCTAAAGTCATTACATTTTAATGGTGAGAAAACATAATATTTGAAAATGGTAAATACACAAAAATACAAGTATTGGACTCAATTGTATATATTAACACTTTAGTGGAGAAAAATTATTAAATAGCAATCCCAAGTTTCAATGTTAGGTTGAGCATATTGCGTTTGAGGGGGGTGGGCAACACTTCTTATTAGAGTTCTTGCATTTGCTTTTTCTTATGTTGTATATTTTAGACTAAAATTATCATAATCATTTCAAATAACATTGTGACCAAAGCAAATAATTAAAAAATTCAAATTTGAAATTCAACTGATTATCAACAGTGCATTTATCCCTATAGAAATTTAGAATTCTAAAAATTGAAAAAGTGCAATGTTTTGATTTTCAAATTTATTACTAATGCAATTACATTTTAATGGTGAGAAAACATAATATTTGAAAATGTTAAATAAACAAAAATACAAGTATTGGACTCAATTATATACAATACACTTTAGTGGAAGAATAATATAAATAGCAATCGCAAACTTCAATATTGGGTTGAGCATATTGCACTTGAGGGGGGTGGGAAGCTTTTTATTAGAGTCCATTGCATTTCCTTTTTCTTATGTTGTATGTTCTTAGGCCAAAACTACATAAATCACTTCAAAAACCATTGAGGGAATGGAGATTACTAAAAAACTTTCAAAATTGAAATTCAATTGATTATTAACAGTGCATTTATCCCTATAGCAATTTAGAATTCTAAAAATTGAAAAAGTGCAATGTTTTGATTTTAAAATTTATTACTAATGTCATTACATTTGAATGGTGAGAAAAACATAGTATTTGAAAATGTTAAATACACAAAAATACATGTATTGGACTCAATTGTATGCAACACAATTTAGTGGAAGAATAATATAAATAGGAATCGCAAGCTTCAATATTAGGTTGAGCATATTGCGCTTGATCGGGGTGGGCAAATTTCTTATTAGAGTCCCTTGCATTTGCTTTTTCTTATGTTGCATATTTTGGACTAAAATTATATAAATCATTTCACATAGCATTGTAGCAAAGGAGATAATGAAAATAATTTCAAAATTTAAATTCAACTGTTTATTAACAGTGCATTTATCCCTATAGGAATTTAGAATTCTAAAAATTGAAAAAGTGCAATGTTTTGATTTTAAAATTTATTACTAATGCCATTACATTTGAATGGTGAGAAAAAGATAATATTTGAAAATGTATAATAAATAAAAATACATGTATTGGACTCAATTGTATGCAATACAATTTAAGGGAAGAATAATATAAATAGCAATCGTAAGCTTCAATATTAGGTTGAGCATACTGTGCTTGAGGGGGTTCGGCAAACTTCTTATTAGAGTCCCTTGCATTTGCTTTTTCTTATGTTGTATATTTTTAGACTTAAATTATATAAATCATTTCGAAAAGTATTGTGGCAAAGGAGTTAATTAAAAAAATTTCAAATTTTCAATTCAACTCTTTATTAACAGTGCATTAATCCCTATAGGAATTTAGAATTCTAAAAATTGAAAAAGTGCAATGTTTACATTTTAAAATTCATTGCTAATGTCATTGCATTTGAATGGTGAGAAAAACATAATATTTGAAAATATTAAATAAACAAAAATACATATATTGTACTCAATTGTATAAAATACACTTTGGTGGAAGAATAATATAAATAGCAATCGCAAGTTTCAATACTAGGTTGAGCATATTGTGCTTAAGGGGGGTGGGGAAACTTCTTATTATAATCCATTACATTTCCTTTTTCTTATGTTGTATGTTTTTAGAATAAAACTATAAATACACAAAAATACAAGTATTGGACTCAATTGTATATATTACACTTTAGTGGGAGAAAATTATAAATAGCAATCCCAAGTTTCAATATTAGGTCGAGCATATTGTGCTTGAGGGTGGTGGGGAAACTTCTTATTAGAGTCCATTGCATTTCCTTTTTCTTATGTTGTATGTTCTTAGACTAAAAATATAAAAATCATTTCAAATAGCATTGAGGTAATAGGGATTACTAAAAAAATTTCAAAATTTAAATTCAACTGATTATTAATAGTGCATTTATCCCTATAGGATTTTAGAATTCTAAAATTGAAAAAGTGCAACGTTTTGATTTTTAAATTTATTACTAATGCCATTACATTTGAGTTGTAAGAAAACATAATATTTGAAAAGGTTAAATACACAAAAATACAAGTATTTGACTCAATTGGATAAAATACACTTTAGTGGAAGAATATTATAAATAGCAATCCCAAGTTTGAATGTTAGGTTGAACATATTGTGCTTGAGGGGGCTGGGCAAACTTCTTATTAGATTCCCTTGCATTTGTTTTTTCTTATGTTGTATATTTGTAGACTAAAATTATATAAATCATTTCAAATAACATTGTGGCAAAAGAGATAATTAAAAAATTTTTAAAATTTAAATTCAACTGATTATTCACAGTGCATTTATCCCTATAGGAATTTAGAATTCTAAAATTGAAAAAGTGCAATGTTTTGATTTTTAAATTTATTAATAATGTCATTACATTCGAATTACGAGAAAACATAATATTTGAAAATGTTAAATACACAAAAATATAAGTATTAGACTCAATTGGATAAAATACACTTTAGTGGAAGAATATTATAAATAGCAATCCGAAGTTTGAATGTTAAGTCGAGCATATTGCGCTTGAGGGGGGTGGGCAAACTTCTTATTAGAGTTCCTTGCATTTGCTTTTTCTTATGTTGTATATTTGTGGACTAAAATTGTATAAATCATTTCAAATAACATTGTGGCAAAGGAGAGAATTAAAAAAATTTCAAAATTTAAATTCAATTGATTATTAAGAGTGCATTTATCCCTATAGGAATTTAGAATTCTAGAAATTGAAAAATTGCAATGTTTTGATTTTTAAATTTATTGCTAATGCTATTACATTTGAATGGTGAGAAAACATAATATTTGAAACTGTTAAATAAACAAAAATACAAGTATTGGACTCAATTATATATATTACACTTTAGTGGAAGAAAATTATAAATAGCAATCGCAAGTTTCAATGTTAGGTTGAGCATATTGCGCTTGAAGGGGCTGGGCAAACTTCTTATTAGAGTCCCTTACATTTGCTTTTTCTTATGTTCTATATTTGTAGACTAAAATTATATAAATCATTTCAAATAACATTGTGGCAAAGGAGATAATTAAAAAAAATTTGAAATTTAAATTCAACTGATTATTAGTAGTGCATTTATCTCTATAGGAATTTAGAATTCTAAAAATTGAAAAAGTGCAATGTTTTTATTTTTAAATTTATTACTAATGCCATTACATCTGAATGGTGAGAAAACATAATATTTGAAAAATGTTAAATAAACAAAAATTGAAGTATTGAACTCAATTATATACAATACACTTTAGTGGAAAAATAATATAAATAGCAATCGTAAACTTAAATATTAGGTTGTGCATATTGCACTTGAGGGGGATGGGGAAACTTCTTATTGGAGTCCATTGCATTTCCTTTTTCTTATGTTGTATGTTTTTAGACTAAAACCATATTAATCATTTCAAATAGCATTGAGGCAAAGGAGATAACTAAAAAAATTTCAAAATTTAAATTCAACTGATTATTAACAGTGCATTTATCCTTATAGGAATTTAGAATTCTAAAAATTGAAAAAGTGCAATGTTTTGATTTTTAAATTTATTGCTAATGCCATTACTTTTGAATTGTGAGGGAACATAATATTTGAAAATATTAAATACACAAGATGTCATTGATTGGAGAAATGACTTACTTTCTTGGATTACAGATAAAACAATGTGAAGAAGGTATTTTTATTTCTCATACAAAATATGCCAAAGAGATGCTGAAAAGGTTTGGCATGAAGGATAGCAGACCTGTCAGTACCCCTTTGACAGTGGGCTGCAAGTTAACAAAAGATCAAGAAGGAAGGAGTATAAGCCCTACAGAATACAGGAAGATGATAGGGAGCCTTCTGTACCTTACAACGTCAAGGCCTGATCTCATGCAAGCTATGTGCATTGCCAGCAGATTCCAAGCTGATCCTAAGGAATCTTATGTGTTGGCAGTGAACAGAATCCTAAGATACCTCAAAGGGACATTGGAAATGGGTTTGTGGTATCCTGCCATGAATTCTGTAAAACTACAAATATACACTAATGCAGACTGGGTAGGAAGTACAGATGACAGAAAATCAACCAGCGGCTGCAACTTCTACTTGGGTTCAAAGTGTGTTGCATGGTTAAGTAGAAAGCAAAACAGTGTTGCTTTGAGCATAGCTGAAGCTGAGTATATGGCTGCTTGTGCAGCATGTACTCAAGTGATATGGATGCAAAGACAATTGGCAAATTTGGGTGTTGAAGTGAAGTTACCAGTAAGTGTACTTTGTGATAATCAAAGTGCAATTGATCTCAGCAAGAATCCAGTTCAACATTCAAGGAGCACGCATATTGACATCCGGTATCACTTTATCAAGGATCAAGTGGAAGAGGGCATAATTCAGTTGGAGTATATTGGCACTAAAGATCAAATCTCAGATATTCTAACTAAACCTCTGTCCACAGAGCTATTTGAAAAGCACAAAATGAGTCTGTCTGTGCAAATGCCTCCTCAAGCTTGAAGTTTAGGTGAATCCTCCATCTTTACTTTGCGGGTTTTTCAAATTTGTAATTGGTTGGCAAAGGGGGAGAGAAGCAACAGTGCAGAGGGAGCTGTTAAGGAAGGGGGAGTGCATATTTAGGGGGAGTTGTAATCCATTTGCTTCTGGATTATTACTCTAAGAAGATTATGAAGGACTACTGCATAATGGCTTTTGTTGTGAGTGTTGCCAACAATTACAATGGGGGAGATTGTTGTTCCCACAACCTTGTATGGGTTGTAATTGTTGTCAACCAGATTTAAGTGTGCAAACAGAAGTGGCTCATATCTCAAGAATTACAGGATAAGACTAGCATGTCAAATAACCTTGTAAAGTGATCTACTTGTAGAGGGAGTTTAGCATTGCTTAAGTCTTAGTGTGACAGTGTGACAAGGTTGTTTACGGATAATAAGTTCATAAGAAGTTAAATCTGCAAGTCCATAAACCTGTCCTGAGACTAAGTCCAGGAGCAAAAGTTCAGAGGAAGTGTTTGTAAGATGGTCCGCAGGAGGAGTCCGTAAGAAGATTCCGTAAGGTGGTCCGCAGGAGAAGTCTGAAAGATGAGTCCATAAGATGGTCCACAGGATGATTCCATAAGAAGATTCCATAAGACCGTCCGAAGGACAAGTCTGAAGGAAGATTCCATAACATTGGTCCATAAGAAGACCACTCCACAGGATGAACAGTGGATTTCGGAGTTACGGAGTAAATTCCGGAAGTGCGGAGTAATTCTGTAGGAGCGGAGCAATTCCGGAAGTGGATGAACAGTGAAGTTCGAGGTCACGGAGCAATTCTAGGGTTACGGAGCAATTTCGTAGTTACGGAGTAATTCCGTGGTTACGGAGTGATTCCTGAGGAGCGGAATAATTCCGGGGTTACGGACAGACAGGGAGTTCGGAAGAAGGGAAGGTTACAGAATTTTAACTTAGCATTTCCAAAAGATAGGCAGTTATAGGGGCAGTTTTTTCTGTACATTTTTAACTATTCATGGACAATCCTGGCTGTTCATTCAAGCATTCAAAGGATGAGATTTCAGCAGAAAGAAAAAAGCAAGGACGTCTACTGCAGCTACAGTAAACCCTACTAGGGTTTCCATAGAGGGCAATATATAAACCAAGACTTATCTCTTGTGTGTGGAGGTGTGTGTGTGTAAGACAACCTCGTGAAGACATTATGTGAAGCTTAGAGAGAACTCAACGAATTTCCAGATTTCTTCAAGAGAGGTTAGAGAGTGTTTTGGTGATCTTCCAAGTAGCAGTGAAGCAGCCTATTCAAATAAAGCCGAGGCAAGACAAGTTAGAAGAAGGGTAGGCACAACAGGTGACACTCTTTGTATTGTGATTGCTTTGTATCTGTAATAGTGAAAGGAGTAGAAGATTAAGACATCCATTGTAACTACATTGTAATCATAGCGGATACCACACTGGTATTCTCAAGTATAGTGGATTGTCTCGGTAGAGGAAGAATCCCCACCACTATGGAGTAGGTCATATTGGCCGAACCACGTAAATCTCTTGTGTCCTTGTTTTGAATTTACATTCTGTGTTTTAAATTGAGTTGTGAACAAAGCTAAAGAATCATCAAACCCATAACCTAAAAGATGACCTAATCAAGAACAACCAATCCGTTTAATAGGTATGGTGTATGAAAGGTAACGTTGGGGACTATTATGATTAATAGGTAACAATAGATCTACCTTAGTTAAATCTGAGAAAGAATTCAATTCTGAGAAGAGTTTGAAGTTGTTCACCCACCCACATATTGACAAGAGCTAAAGTATTAAAGAAGTAGAGTACCTTGGCTTAAATTATTAGAGTTTTTCAAGAGAGTAATACTAATTCACCCTCCCTCAGTATCACAGACTAGTAGATCCTAGGGTGAAGTTGGGAACTTCACAAGTATTGGACTCAATTGTATAAAGTACACTTTAGTGGAAGAATATTATAAATAGCAATCCTAAGTTTCAATGTTAAACCGAGCATATTGCACTTGAGGGGGGTGGGCAAATTTCTTATTAGAGTCCCTTGCATTTGCTTTTTCTTATGTTGTATATTTTTAGATTAAAATTATATAAATCATTTCAAATAACATTGTGGCAAAGGAGATAATTAAAAAAATTTCAAAATTTAAATTCAATAGATTATTAACAATGCATTTATCCTTATAGAAATTTAGAATTCTAAAATTGAAAAAGTGCAATGTTTTGATTTTTAAATTTATTGCTAATGCCATTACATTTGAATTGTAAGAAAACATAATATTTGAAAAGGATAAATACACAAAAATACAAGTATTGGACTCAATTGGTTAAAATACACTTTAGTGGAAGAATATTATAAATAGCAATCTCATGTTTGAATGTTAGGTCGAACATATTGCGCTTGAGAGGGGTGGGTAAACTTCTTATTAGAGTCCATTGCATTTCCATTGTCTTATGTTGTATGTTTTTAGACTAAAACTATATAAATCATTCCAAATAGCATTGAGGCAAAGGTGATAACTAAAAAAATTGCAAAATTTAAATTCAACTGATTATTAACACTGCATTTATCCCTATAGGAATTTAGAATTCTAAAAATTGAAAAATAGCAATGTTTTGACTTTTAAATTTATTGCTAATGCCATTACATCTGAATGGTGAGAAAACATAATATTTGAAAATGTTAAATAAACAAAAATACAAGTATTGGACTCAATTATATATAATACACTTTAGTGGAAGAATAATATAAATTGCAATCGCAAACTTCAATATTAGCTTAAGCATATTGCGCCTGAGGGGGGTGGGGAAACTTCTTATTAGAGTCCATTGCATTTCCTTTTTCTTATGTTCTATGTTTTTAGACTAAAACATTATAAATCATTTCAAATAGCATTGAGGTAAAGGAGATAACCAAAAAAATTTTAAAATTTAAATTCAACAGATTATTAACAGTGCATTTATCCCTATAGGAATTTAGAATTCTAAAAATTGAAAAAATGCAATGTTTTGATTTTTAAATTTATTGCTCATGCCATTACATCTAAATGGTGAGAAAACATAATATTTGAAAATGTTAAATAAACAAAAATACATGTATTGGACTCAATTATATACAATACACTTTAGCGGAAGAATAATATAAATAACAATTGCAAACTTCAAAATTAGGTTGAGCATATTGCGCTTGAGGAGGGTGGGGAAACTTCTTATTGGAGTCCATTGCATTTCCTATTTCTTATGTTGTATGTTCTTAAACTAAAACTATATAAATCATTTCAAATAGCATTGAGGCAATGGAGATTACCAAAAAAATTTTAAAATTTAAATTCAACTGATTATTAACAGTGCATTTATCCTTATAGGAATTTAGAATTTTAAATATTGAAAAAGTGCAATGTTTTGATTTTAAAATTTATTGCTAATGTCCATTACATTTGAATGGTGAGAAAAATATAATATTTGAAAATGTTAAATACCCAAAATACAAGTATTGGACTCAATTGTATAAATTAGACTTTAGTGGAAGAAAATTATAAATAGCAATCCCAAGTTTCAAAGTTAGGTTGAGCATATTGCGTTTGAGGGGGTGGGCAAACTTCTTATTTGAGACCCTTGCATTTGCTTTTCTTATGTTGTATATTTTTAGACTAAAATTATATAAATCATTTCAAATAACATTGTGGCAAAGGAGATAATGAAAAAAATTTCAAAATTTAAATTCAACTGATTATTAACAGTGCATTTATCCCTATAGGAATTTAGAATTCTAAAAATTGAAAAAGTGCAATGTTTTGATTTTTTAATTTATTGCTAATGTCATTACATTAGAATGGTGAGAAAAATATAATATTTGAAAATGTTAAATACGCAAAAATACAAGAATTGGACTCAATAGTATAAATTACACTTTAGTGGAAGAAAATTATAAATAGCAATCCCAAATTTCAAAGTTAGGTCGAGCATATTATGCTTGAGGGGGGTGGGCAAACTTCTTATTAGAGTCCCTTGCATTTGCTTTTCTTATGTTGTATATATTTTGACTAAAATTATATAAATCATTTCAAATAGCATTGTGGCAAAGGAGATAATTAAAAAAATTTTAAAATTTAAATTCAGCTAATTATTAATAGTGCATTTATCCCAATAGGAATTTAGAATTTTGAAAATTGAAAAAGTGCAATGTTTTGATTTTTAAATTTATTGCTAATGCCATTACATTTGAATGGTGAGAAAACATAATATTTGGAAATGTTAAATAAATAAAAATACAAGTATTTGACTCAACTATATACAATACACTTTTGTGGTAGAATAATATAAATAGCAATCGCAAATTTCAATATTAGGTTTGAGCATATTGCGCTTGAGGGGGGTAGGGAAACTTCTTGTTAAAGTCCATTGCATTTCCTTTTTCTTCTGTTGCATGTTCTTAGACTAAAACTATATAAATCATTTCAAATAGCATTAAGGCAATGAAGATTACTAAAAAAATTTCAAAATTTAAATTCAACTGATTATTAACAATGCATTTATCCCTATAGGAATTTAGAATTCTAAAAATTGAAAAAGTGCAATGTTTTGATTTTAAATTTATTGCTAATGTCATTACATTTGAATGGTGAGAAAAACATAATATTTGAAATGCTAAATAAAACAAAAATACACGTATTGGACTTAATTGTATAAAAGACACTTTAGTGGATGAAATTATAAATAGCAATCCTAAGTTTCAATGTTAGGTCGAGCATATTGCGCTTGAGGGGGTGGGCAAACTTTCTATTAGAGACCCTAGCATTTGCTTTTTCTTATGTTGTATATTTTTGACTAAAATTATATAAATCATTTCAAATAGCATTGTGGTAAAGGAGATAATTAAAAAAATTTCAAAATTTAAATTCAACTGATTATTAATAGTGCATTTATTCCTATAGGAATTTAGAATTATGAAAATTGAAAAAGTGCAATATTTTTGATTTTTAAATTTATTGCTAATGCCATTACATTTGAATTGGTGAGAAAAACATAATATTTGGAAATGCTTAAATAAAAAAAAATACAAGTATTGGACTCAATTATATACAAACACTTTTGTGGTAGAATAATATAAATAACAAT
>JAIRCJ010000363.1:0-63364 GCA_020883675.1 Bruguiera gymnorhiza
AACTCCCACTAATCTTGAGATATTAAAGACTTAATAATGGAGTTTGTATCAAAAGAGAGGTTATTGGAAATTATGACTAATTTGCTTTAACCAAATGAAAACACTTAAACCAACTAAGCAGAAAGGAGTCAAAAGAACCTGAATGATGATATTATGCAAGATTCCTAGGGACCCATGTGAGTTGTGACAAGAAGAAGGACAAGAGCGCTTTCAATGGAAAAAGATGAAATGGCCAGCTTAATAAAGCTACTTTAGCACAAGTGGAGGATAGTGGAAAATAATGGAGCATTTCACCTAAAAAACTAGATTCCTCCTATAATGGTTATCACCTTTCATTACTTGAAGGATGATGTTGGGCCATAACATTTGGTGTAGACTTAAAACATAATTTCATGATCATATTGTGTGAATGACTCTATCAAATGAAAGGTGAAGTCTTGTTGGAAAGAAATTAAGAAACAATCTCTTTTTTCATCAAAATAAACCATTCAATACATGAAAGAAAAGCTAATCAAGATTAAAGGCAACTATGCTTAATGAACTTTAATCAAATCAAACTATAAAAGGTGTATTGATGCACTTGTTAGAATGAATATAATGTTTGATGTATCCACAAATGCTAGCTTCACGATAATTTTGTATTGAATGTCTCATTGGTTATGGAGGAATCTATTTATAACACAACCCCTATTAAAGTCTTTAAATATAACATGAGTATTTACTATTATACACAAGAGTGGTAGTTAAGTTTTTGCTACAAAGGGAGGAGGAGGAGGAGAGATATTACAAAAGAGGAAGAGAGAAGTAAATTGGACTCTGCCTCCCTTAAACTTCAAAGGTCTATTCATACATGGAAAAAGGTGATAACCATCATGGGAGGAATCTACTTTTTTAAGTGGAATGCTCCATTATTTTCACTATCCTCTACTTGTGTTAAAGTAGTTTTATTAAAGCTATCCCATTTCACCTTGTCCACCAAAAGTGGTTTTGTCCTTCTTCTCTTCATAACTCATATGGGTCCTAGGAATTTTGCATAATATCATCATTGAGGTTCTTTTGACTACTTTCTCCTTGGTCGGCTTGAGTGTCTTCATCTAGTTGAAGCAAATTAGCCATCATTTCTAATAACCACTCTTTTGATATAGACTCTATTAAAGTCTCATTGGGACTAGTGGGAGTCAGCTTTGGTGGTGGAGCTTTAGGTCCATTTAAACAAATAATTTCTTTGCTTGTATAGACTCCATTGTTGAAAAAGTCAAAATTTTCCCACTATTAGATATTAATTTGTTTTGCTAATCATGGAACATGTTTAATGTCCACATCTAAGATATTAGCTTATTTAACCATAATGGTAAAGTCCCATTTAATAATCCATGAAACATGATACCAGAAATATCAAAATGGCTTAGTCCCATTTCAATACACCCTTGGTAGTTTAAATCCATTATGGTTTGTCAAACACACAAAATGGTCATGAAATTAAGTTTTGTGTCTACAACAAACATTAGATTCCTTGCAATAAGCATGTCAATAGACCTTTCCTAGTCTTAATCCATTGAAAGCCATTAAACATGTGATTGATTTTATTAGAATTTATTACATGGCTTGAATTATTATTTTCTTGAAAGATCAAACTATCACTTCATTTTTGCAAACATTGCTTCTCCTTTCATTACAAGGAGATATTCACACAAAATGATGATGAAATTATCCATTGTGTTAACACCAAATCTTGCAACAACTATGTTAATACACCTTCAGTAATTTGAATCCATTCAAGTGGATAAAACATGAGTTTTTGATCTTAATTAGATTTCCTTGCATGATTTGAGTGGTTCATAACCTTATAATGTATCTTATGAATAATGATTGGATTTTACAAAGTAGGTGTCATATCAAATCCTTTAGTTTGAATATCCAAACATAGAGCATGTATCAAATTAGAATCTAATAATGATAGGGTAAAATTCAAAAAAAAAAAAGAGAACTAAATAGACTATCACAAAGGGTAGATTCAATTACTCCTACTAAGGAGCCATGGAAATGTTTATGTCTCTTATCTCTAACATATATAATTGCTAAGTTATTTAAATCTAGTCTAGTAGTAAGTTTTAATGCTACTTGTACCATCCCAAGATGGATAAATTTGTACTTTTACTAATGTAAGCTAATAAGCCCCTTGAATAGTAAAAAGAAATCATTGTAATCCTGAGTTGAGGGTAAAGCTTCTTTTATAGTTTTAATAACATAATCAACTCTAGAAAAGAAATATCCTCGTTTATAAATATGGGAAGACAAAAAAAAAAGTCTAATTCTACAAATAATTATTATCTAAATTTACACTAATTATTATTTCTTTATTCCTATTCCTAAAAGAACTATCATCTTTAAATAGTCAATTAGGTCTTAACCTATCCATGACTCACCATATCACTATCAACATCTTAAGCCACAATTGATGAGAAGCTTAGAGATGATGCAAGTGGTCCATTGCACATTCTAAGAGGCCTAAGAACACAAGCTAGAGCCAAAAAGATGAAAGAAGCACTAAATGGGTTGATTGAAGACATTTAGGTCAACAAAGCTACAAATGGTGCAAATTCAAGCTTGAAAGAGAGTCAAGGCCTTATTAATATGATCAGAGTAATTAACAAGCTAGGGCTAAGTAATAGCATTCAATCCTAAAGAGGAGTTTATTCTAATTAAGTGTTTGTTATAAAAGTGAAAGTTTTCTATGTAAGAATTTGTCCTAGATAAGAGTTTCTCTTAAATAAAGATTGAGGACAGGCCGTGATAGACCAGAAGCATGAGGACAGGCCGTGAAACAGTAAGACTGTGAAATAGAAGACGGGTGAGACCATGAGACGGTGAAAGCAGGAGCTATGTGAGACAACCTAGAGAAGGAATTCGGCAAAGTATTGGAAAGAACTCAACGTATTTCCATATTTCTTCAAGAGAGGTTAAAGACTGTTGCGGTGAACTTCTAAGCGGTAGTGGAGCAGCCTTTCAATTCAACAGAGGCAAGACAAGCTAGAAGAAGGGTAGACACAGTAAGTGACACTCTTTGTATTGTACTTGCTTAGTAATTGAAATAGTGAAAAGAGCATAAGATTAAGACATCCATTGTAACTAGAATTCTCAAGTATAGTGGATAGTCTCGGTAAGGGAGAGCCCCTACCACCGTGGATGTACGTTACATTGACGCAACCACGTAAATCTTGTGTGTCCTTAATTTTCTTTACGTTCTGTGTTTTGAATTGAGTTGTGAAGCAGCTAAAGTATCAGCCAACCCATAACCTAATGAAGACCTAAACAAGAATATCCGAATTGTCTATTAGGCAAGGTGTATGAAAGGTGACTTTGGGAACTATTGTGATTAGTAGGTAGCAATAGATCTACCTTAATCGAATCTGAGAAAGAGTTCACTTTTAAGAAGAGATTGAAGTTGTTCACTTACTTGCGATTGTGAATTGTGGTGATATTGATTCACCCCCCTCTCAGTATCCCAAACTAGTAGATCCTAGGGTGAAGTTGGGAACTTCATTTGGTATCAGAGCACAAGTTCACCAGGATAAAGCTTAACAGCTTGGTGTACTAGTTTGAAGAGCTCCAAAAGTTTTAACTTGTTCAGCATACTGAGAAATGGATGCTGGTACCAGCACCCGCACTACTTATAGCAAGAAGATTCCAATCTTCAATGAAACCAACTACCATATGTGGAGAGCGAGAATGCAGGTGGTATTTGCAACCATGGGCATGAACGTGGTGAAATCTGTACAGGAGGGTTTTGAGCCTCCAGAAGAAGGTAAAGATCCAACCCCAGAGGAATTAAGACAGTTTGGGATAAATGGGAAGGCCTCAAATGTCATCATTTCATCATTGACAGATGCTGAATATGCTAAAATTATGGACTGCAAATCTGCCAAGAAGATATGGGACAGATTGCAGAAAGTCTATGAAGGTGATGGCAGAATGAAGGAGGCCAAGCTTCAAGTTTTCAAGGCGAGATATGAATCTCTCAGAATGCAGAAAAATGAGACAGTCCAAGAGTTCTTCACCAGGGTTATTGATGCTGTGAGACCAGAATGTGCAACCGCGTGACAGACCAGAAGCGTGAGAACAGGCCGTGAAACAGTAAGACCGTGAAATAGGAGACGGGTGAGACCGTGAGACGGTGAAAGCAGGAGCTGTGTGAGACAACCTAGAGAATGAATTTGGCGAAGCATCAGAAAGAACTCAACGTATTTCCAGATTTCTTCAAGAGAGGTAGTGGAGCAGCCTTTCAATTCAACAGAGGCAAGACAAGCTAGAAGAAGGGTAGACACAGTAAGTGACACGCTTTGTATTGTACTTGCTTAGTAATTGCAATAGTGAAAGGAGCAAAAGATTAAGACATCCATTGTAACTGAAATTCTCAAGTATAGTGGATAGTCTCGATAAGGGAGAGCCCCTACCACCATGGATGTACATCACATTGACGGAACCACATAAATCTCGTGTGTTCTTAATTTGCTTTACATTCTGTGTTTTGAATTGAATTGTGAACACAGCTAAAGTATCAGCCAACCCATAACCTAACGAAGACCTAAACAAGAACATCTGAATTGTCTATTAGGCAAGGTGTTTGAAAGGTGACTTTGGGGACTATTGTGATTAGTAGGTAGCAATAGATCTACCTTAGTCAAATTTGAGAAAGAGTTTGCTTTTAAGAAGAGATTGAAGTTGTTCACTTACCTACGAATTGCGAATTGTGGTGATACTGATTCACCCCCCTCTCAGTATCACAAACTAGTAGATCCTAGGGTAAAGTTGGGAACTTCACTAAGGTTCTCATTAGAAGGAAGAAAATTGGATTGTACTTCTCCCTACCTATAAGAGGTCTATTTATACATAGAAAAAGGTGATAACCATAATGGGAGGAATCTCCTTTTTGCAAAGTGAAATGCTCCATTATTTTCCATTGTCCTCTACTTTGGCCAAAGTAGCTTTACTAATACTATCTTTTTAGTCCCATAACATTTTGTTTGCCAAAAGTTTTTTTCTTTTGCTCTTTACAACTCATATAGGTCTTGGGGATTTTGCTTAATATCATCATTGAGATGCTTTTGATTGCTCTCAGCTTGGTTAGCTTAGGTGTCTTGATCTAGTTGAGGTAGAGTAGCCATCATTTGCAATAACATTTCTTCTGATACAAACTCCATTAAAGTCTTCAATATCTCTTCGGGACTTGTAGGAGTGGCCTTTGGTAGTGGAGCTTTAGGTCCATTTGTTTAAATGACTCCTTTTTTTGTATAGACTCCATCATAAAAAAAGTTATATTTTTCCCACCATAGGATATTAATCCATCTTACGCGCCATGGAACATGTCTAATGTCAACATTTAGGATATCAGCATTTTTAGCTATAATAGTATAATCTCATTTAATAATCCATGGAACATGATATTAGGCTGTAAACATCAACAAGGGTCCTTTACCACTTTGTTTGCTTCACAAAATTATTTATAAATAGTTCTTACATTATGGGGTAGAGTTCAATGAAGTAAACCCCATTTAAAAAAACCAGGTTTTAAACTAATTTGGAAATTTTTTCGAATCATTTGGTAGATGTCTTTGAATGAAACAACTAAATTTTTTCTACCTATTCTCATATAATAAGGCTTTTTCCCATGCTTTGATATAATTGAAGTAATTATAGATTTCAACTTTCTACCATTCTTTTAGTTATCGGTAGCCAAAGAGATCCATTTACCAATCCTCTGGATAAATAATTTTCTTTTTATCTTGAATTTAGCATAGGCCCAATTTCTGAAGCCTAATTTCTAAAGCCATAACTAGATCTAGTTCCAAATGCTCTTTCTATGTGTTGAATAATCATCAAGCCTATTTCATATAGTATCTATTGATAATAAAGGCAATCATTCATATTATTATGAGGATACATATTATCTTTAAGATAAAAACGTACAACCTCATTAGGTCTAAGTTGAGTATAATTATTTTATATAGCACATAAAAAGTTGATGTGCTTTGGAATTAAAGGATATGTAATGGATTTATCCAAATCTCACTCATAACCATCATCATGAAATTTATCAACTTCTTTTTCTTCTACATCATTAGCTAGTGAATTAATTGACTTTGCTAACAATTAAGGCTTTTGTATGAGAAGCTTTTTACTTGTATCTTAGTTCCTTACAAAAATTCATGAATTTGGAAATCTGGTAAAGAATAAGGAGTGAAAGTTCATATGAAGAAAAATCCATAAAGAGTGTAAACATGAGGGAGTGTGACACCTTCTCTTAAGTGAAACGCGTGACGGAGTGTTCTGTGAGGTATCTTAATTATTTTGTGTAAAAGTAATACTATGACATCCAAATACAAAGGTGCAGCTCAAAAGGGAGCTGGTGATGTGTCCTTCATGACCAAGGCTATGCAACAACAATTTGAGCGCATGAATACTAGATTTGATGATATGAGGGAGAGGATGGAGGAGCAAGCTAATACAATAGCAGAGTTGTAAATGAGGTATGGGGAATATGAAGCTCCTAAAGCAAAAAGGCAATTAAGATGTGCCTATGACCATGAAGATGATGTAAAAGATGATAAATTTGATGATCAAACTACTATGGTTAGAACTACTAACAATAGAAAGGATCAGAGAGAATTTGGGAGGCAAGGCACCTATGACCATGAGTTGGGCAGTATTAAAATGACAATTCCTCCAACCTAAGGTGAGAATGATCTTGATGCTTACCTAGAATGGGAGAAGAAGGTTAAATTGATTTTTGACTACCACAATTATTCTGAGGAGAAAAAGGTAAAGCTTGCTGCTATTGAATTTATTAATTATGCTATTATTTGGTGGGATCAACTTGTTTTGACTAGGAGAAGGAATCATGAGTGGCCTATTGATACATGGGAGGAGATGAAGGCTATCATAAGGAGGAGGTTTCTCCCTAATCACTATTACAAGGAGTTGTACCAAATGCTGTAAGGGCTCACTCAGGCACCAAAAGTGTAGAGGACTGCCATAAGGAGATGGAGATTGCCATGATTAGGGCAAATGTAGAAGAAGATAAAGAGGCAACCATGGCTCGATTTTCGCAAGTGCTAAATAGAAACATAGTCAACGTGGTTGAATTGCAACATTATGTGGAATTAGAAGAAATGGTGCACATGGCAATGAAAGTTAAAAGGCAATTTAAATGAAAGGGTTCCACACGGTTTGGGCAGAACTTGGGTTCTACCTCATCTTGGAAGCCGAATTGGAGTAAAAAGGATGAGAAGGTCGATTACAAATCCAAAGTCGAGCTCTGAAGGTACAAAAATATGGATTCCAGCAAGGAGATAGGTAATTCTGACCCCCAACCAAGTAGAAATTGAGATGTTAAATGTTTTAAGGGTTTGGCCAGGGATCACATTACATCTCAATGTCCAAATAAGTGTGCAATGATCTTAAGAGGTAATGGTGATGTTGCAATTGCAAGTGAATCAAATCATGATTTGTGCCATCATCAGAGGGTGAAAGTGATGGAAAGGAGGATATGGTTAATGGAGTAGCTTTTGTCATAAGGCGAGCATTAAATGTGCAAGTAAAGGAAGAAAATAAGGTGCAACTAGATAACATCTTTCAAATAAGGTGTCTCATCAAACATATCGAATCCTTTAGTTTGAATATCCAAACATAGAGCATGTATCAAATTAGAATCTAATAATGATAGGGTAAAATCAAAAAGAAAAAGAGAACTAAATAGACCTATCACAAAGGGTAGATTCAATTACTCCTACTAAGGAGCCATGGAAATGTTTATGTCTCTTATCTTTAACATATATAATTGCTAAGTTATTTAAATCTAGTCTAGTAGTAAGTTTTAATGCTACTTGTACCATCCCAAGATGGATAAATTTGTACTTTTATTGATGTAAGCTAATAAGCCCCTTGAATAGTAAAAAGAAATCATTGTAATCCTGAGTTGAGGGTAAAGCTTCTTCTATAGTTTTAATAACATAATCAACTCTAGAAAAGAAATATCCTCGTTTATAAATATGGGAAGACAAAAAAAAAATTCTAATTCTACAAATAATTATTATCTAAATTTACACTAATTATTATTTCTTTATTCCTATTCCTAAAAGAACTATCATCTTTAAATAGTCAATTAGGTCTTAACCTATCCATGACTCACCATATCACTATCAACATCTTAAGCCACAATTGATGAGAAGCTTAGAGATGATGCGTAAAAGGCTTCAAAGGATGTAAGTGGTCCATTGCACATTCTAAGAGGCCTAAGAACACAAGCTAGAGCCAAAAAGATGAAAGAAGCACTAAATGGGTTGATTCAAGACATTCAGGCCAACCAAGCTACAAATGGTGCGAATTCAAGCTTGAAAGAGAGTCAAGGCCTTATTAATATGATCAGAGTAATTAACAAGCTAGGACTAAGTAATAGCATTCAATCCTAAATATGATTTTATTCTAATTAAGTGATTGTTATAAAAGTGAAAGTTTTCTATATAAGAATTTGTCCTAGATAAGAGTTTCTCTTAAATAAAGATTTGTCTAAATAGGAATTTATGCCTCTTTAGGATTACTATCTTAACCTATAAATAGGCACCACCTTGCAAGCTCTAAAACATCAGACAACTTTAAGAGAAATAAAAAGTAAGGGTATTCTCTTTTTGTTCTTTCGGGAACTAAAGAATTTATCAAGAAGTACCTCTTCTTGTGGTGTTCAACTCCACTTATCACACCTAATTCCCTTCTTTTTTGGAGTGTGGCATTCATATCCTTATTAAATACCCTAACTCCGTGTTCTTTCGATCATATTCCTTCGAATCTTGGGTTTGGGGTTTATGTTATTAAAATCTGACTTAGCTTTCTTGGATATTCTTTGATTTCTCTTGTGTGTTGGGTCCTTAAGCCATATCTTTTGATGTATAAAACCCCAAAAAGACATGGCTTAGGGACCCAACACACACGAGAAATCAAAGAATATCTAGGAAAGCTAAATCAGAATGTATTAAGATAAACCCTAGACCCAACATTCAAAGGAACACAAACCTAGGGTATTTAAGAAGGATATGGATACCACATTCTAGAAAAGTAAGGAATTGAGAGTGATAAGTCGAGTTGAATGCCATAAGAAGAGGTACCTTTTAATAAGTTTGTTAGTTCTCAGAAGAACCAAAGGAGAAAACCCTTGCTTTTTATTTCTCTCAAAGTTGTCTAATGATCCAGAGCATACTAGGAGGTGCCTATTTATAAGCCAAGATAGCAATCCTAAAGAGGCACAAATTTCTACTTAGGGAAAATCCTTATTTAGGAAGAATTCCTATCTAGGGACAAATTCTTACACAGATAATAAACTCCTAATTAAGAGTGAATGATATTACTTAGTCCTGACCCATTAAGTACTCTAGTCATATTAATAAGGCCTTGACTCTTTTTCAAGCTTAAATTCACGTCATTTGAAGCTTGGTTGGCTTGAATGTCCTTAATCAGCTCATTTAGTACTTCTTTCATCTTTTTGGCTCTAGCTCGTGTTATTAGGCCTTCTAAAATGTGCAATGGACCTCTTACATCATTTGAAGCCTTTCACCTATCATCTCTAAGCTTCTAATCATTTCCCCTCTCCTCAAAAGGATTTGTCCTCAAATCATCACCTACATCAAAAGGGGAAAGATTAGAAACATTAAATGTTGCACTCATATTATACTCACCAGGAAGGTCCAACTTATAAGCATTGTCATTAATTTGTATTACAACTTGAAATGGACCATCTCCTCTAGGTTATAGCTTTAAACACCTCTGAGCTAGGAACTGTTCCTTGTGCATATGCACCCAAACCCAATCACCAGGTTCAAAGGCCACCTTCTTTTGCCTTTTGTTGACATGGGATGCATATTGCTCAATTCTTTTTTCAAGATGTTGCTGCACCTTCACATGCAATTTTTTTACCATGTCAGCCTTATGTTCACCATCTAAGCTAGCATACTCATCAACCAGTATAGGTACCAAATCCAAAGGTGTTAATGAATTAACACAATATACAATTTCAAATAGAGAGTAACTAGTAGCAGAATGAACACTCCAATTATATGCAAATTCAACATTCTGTAAACAATCTTCCCATGTTTTCAAATTCGTTCGAATAATAGCATGCAAAAGAGTAGAAAGAGTTCGATTAACCACCTCAGTTTGCCTATTAGTTTTTGGATGACAAGTAGTTGAAAACAATAGATTAGTACCTAACTTACCCCATAGGGTCTTCCAGAAGTAACTTAAGAACTTTATACCCTGATCTAAAACAATGCTCCATGGCATGCCATGCAAACATACTACTTCTCTAAAGAATAAGTCAGCCACATTGCTTGCATCATTAGTTTTATGGCATAGGATAAAGTGTGTCATCTTTGAGAATCTATCAACAACAATAAATACAAAATCCCTACACCTTTTTTATCATGGCAACTATAGTACAAAGTCCATAGATAAATAAACCCAAGGATGGCTAGGTATAGGTAAGGGGCCATGAGGTAAAACTCTAAATTTAGCTTATTTGCATGTTATGCATTTCTCACATATATTCTCAACATCTCATTTCATGTGTGGCCAAAAGAAATGTTTAGTTAGGACATCTAAGGTTTTCCTAACGCTGAAATGTCTCATAGACCACCTTCATGAGCTTCTCTCACAACCAACTCCCTCAAAGAACTCATAGGCACACATAAATAATTTTCCTTAAATAAGAAACCCCCATGCCTATAAAACTTCTCAAAGGCTGACTTCTCATATACTCCATACACATTAGCAAAATGAGGATCATTCACATCTAAATCTTTAATATATTCAAATTCTAATAATTTTGTAGTAAGTGTAGAGATTAAAGCATACTTGTGAGATAATGCATTAGCTATCACATTTCCTTACCTTGTTTATATTTGATGATGTAAGGAAAGGTCTCTATGAATTCAATCCACTTGGCATGTCTTTTGTTCAACTTTCCTTGTCCCTTTAAGTGCTTTAAGGATTCATGGTCAGTATGGATGACAAACTCCTTAGACCAATGGTAATGTTGCCATGTCTCTAAAGCCCATACCAATGCATACATCTCTTTATCATAAGTAGGATAATTAAGGCTTGCTCCATTTAGCTTTTCACTAATGTAGGCAATTAGGCACCTTTCTTGGATCAAAATAGCTCTAATGCCAATACTTAAAGCATCACACTCAATCTCAAAAGTTTTTGTAAAGTCAGGTAAAGCCAGTAAGGTTGCAAAACTTAATTTTTCCTTGTTGCAATTAAAAGCCTTGTCTTGATCACTACCCCACCTAAAACTCATGTTCTTTTTTATTATCTCAATGAGTGGTGGAGCAATGGTGCTAAAGTCCCTAACAAAGCATCTATAGAAACTAGCTAAGCCATGAAAGCTACACATATCACTAATTGACTTAAGTGTAGGCCAATCTCAAAAGTTTTTGCAAAGTCAGGTAAAGCCAGTAAAGGTGCAAAACTTAATTTTTCTAGTAAGGGTGCATAACTTAATTTTTCCTTGATGCAATTAAAAGCCTTGTCTTGATCACTACCCCACCTAAAACTCATGTTCTTTTTGATAATCTCAGTGAGTGGTGCAGTAATGGTGCTAAAGTTCCTAACAAAGCATCTATAGAAACTAGCTAGGCCATAAAAGCTATGCACATCACTAATTGACTTAAGTGTAGGCCAATCATGGATAGCCCTAACTTTTTCCTTGTCAACCTTAATACCTTGGGCACTCATAATATAATGAAGAAATGTGATCTGATTAGTACAAAAGGAACATTTCTTCAAGTTAGCATACAATTTCTCAAAACGTAAAATACATAAAATAGAATGTAAATGATCAAGTTGCCCTTTGAGACTTTTACTATACACGAAAATATCATCAAGATACACAACCACAAATTTAGCAATGAATGGACGTAAAACATGATTCATTAGTCGCATGAAAGTGCTTGGTGCATTAGTGAGACCAAATGGCATAACAAGTCATTCATACAAACCATACTTAGTTTTGAAAGTTGTTTTCCACTCATCTCCCACTCTCATCCACTTGTCAAATCAATCTTAGAAAAGAGACATGAACCATACAATTCATCCAGCATATCATCTAACCTAGGTATGGGGTGGTGATACTTTACAGTGATTTTGTTGATCACTCAATAGTTAACACACATCCTCTAAGTCTTATCTTTCTTGGGTACAAGTAGGATAGGAACAACACAAGGACTCATGCTTTCCCTCACATATCCTTTCTAAATAAGCTGCTTAACCTGCCTTTGAAGCTTCTTTGTCTCCTTAGGTTTACTCCTATATGCTGGCCAGTTTGGGATGGATGCACCAGGGATGAAATCTATTTGATGCTCAATTCCTCTTTTAGATGGCAATCCACTTGGGACATCACCAGGGAATACATCTTCAAATTCCTACAATAAAGCAACAACAACACTAGGCAAAGATAGGTCAAACTTGTTAGTGTTAAACTAAGTCTCTTTGTAAAAAAGTATGATCATAGGTTGTTTGGCATAAAATGCTTTTTTGACATCACATTATTTTGCATAAAAACTTTCTATTTTCTTCACTCTTTTGTGTCTTCAAGTTTTCTCCTCTCTTTTCTCTTTTTTCAATCTCTCTTTTCTGTTCATTTTCATTTTTAATCCTTAATTGATCCTCATAAGCTTGTTGAGGTGATAATGGTACAAGAGTGATGGGTTTTTCATTCATTACAAAGAAATATTGATTCTTGAAGTCATCATGCATAACTCACCTGTCAAACTGTCATAGCCTTCCTAATAGAATATGGCCCGCATGCATAGGTACAACATCACATAAAACTTCATCATGGTACCTTTCAATAGAAAATGACACAAGCACTTGCTTATTTACCTTGACTTCACCACTTTCATTCAACCATTGAAGCTTATATGGCTAGGATACATCATAGTAGGTAAATTCAGCTTTTCAACCATAGTTTTGCTAGCAACATTAATGAAACTACCACCATCAATAATCATACTACATACCTTATCTTTGATGAGACACCTCGTCTGAAAGATGTTATCTCGTTGCACCTCATTTTCTTCCTTCACTTGCATATTCAATGCTCATCTTGTGATGAGAGCTACTCCATTAATTGGATACTCCTCTCCATTAATTTCACCCTCTGATGATGGCATAGAATCATCATATAATTCACTTGTAGTTTCAACATCACTATTACCTCTCAAGATCATTGCATGCTTATTTGGACATTGAGATGCAATATGACCCCTGCCAAAACACTTAAAACATTTAACATCTCTATTTCTACTTGGTTGGGGTTCAGAATTACCTGCCTCCTTGTTAGAACCCATATTATTGCGCTTGGATAACTCAGCTTTGGACTTGTAATCAGCCTTCTTATCCCTTTTACTCCAATTCGGCTTCCAAGATAAGGTAGAACCTGAATCCTGCCCATACTGTGTGGAACCCTTTCGTTTAACTGCTTATCAACTTTCATTGCCATATGCACCATGTCTTCTAATTCCATATAGTGTTACAATTCAACCACATTGGCTATGTCTCTATTTAGCCTTTATAGAAATCAAGCCATGGTTGCCTCTTTATCTTCTTCTACATTTGCTCTAATGATGGCAATCTCTATCTCCTTATGGTAGTCCTCCACACTTTTGGTGCCTTGAGTGAGCCCTTGTAGCCTTTGGTACAACTCCTTATAATAGTGATTAGGGACAAACTTCCTCCTCATGATAGCCTTCATCTCCTCCCATGTATCAATAGGCCACTCACGATTCCTTGTCTTAGTCAAAACAAGTTGATCCACCAAATAATAGCAACAAGTTTTACCTTTTTCTCCTCGAAATAGTTGTGGCAATCAAAAACCAATTCAACCTTCTTCTCCCATTCTAGGTACATATTAGGATCATTCTTACCTTGGAACAGAGGAATTGTCATTTTAATACTGCCTAAATCACAGTCATAGGTGCCTTGCCTCCCAAAATCTCTTCAATCCCTTCTATTGTTGACAGTTCTAACCACAGTAGTTTGATCATCAAATTCATCATCTTTTACATCATCTTCTTGGTCATAGGCACGTCTTAATTGCCTTCTTGCTTTTGGGGCCACATATTCCCTATGCCTCTTTTGTAACTCTACTATTGTATTAGCTTGCTCCTTCATCCTCTCCCTTATATCATCAAATCTGGTATTCATGCACTCAAATTGCTATTGCATAGCTTTGATCCTGGAGGACACATCACAAACTCCTCACAGAACACTCCCTCATGTATTTCACTCAAAAGAAGAGGTGTCACTCTCCCTTGTGTTTACACTTTTTATGGTTTTTTTTAATATGAATATACTCTCTTTGCCTTTTACCACTCAAATTTCCCCTTTTAACTCTTTAAAGAACTAAACAAACTAAATCAAAAAGATTTAATATGAACCCCAAAAGACATGGCTGGGAGACCCAACGCACCTAAGGAATCAAAGAATATCTAGGAAAGCTAAATCATATTTTAATAACACAAACCCTAGACCCAACATTCAAAGGAACACAAACCTAGCATAATTAAGATGGATATGGATGCCACACTCTAGAAAAGAAAGGAATTGGGAGTGATATGTCGAGTTGAATGCCACAAGAAGAGGTACTTCTTGATAAGTTCTTTAGTTCTCGAAAAAATCAAAGGAGAAAGCCCTTACTTTTTTATTTCTCTCAAAGTTGTCTAATGTTCTAGAGCTTACAAGGAGGTGCCTATTTATAGGCTAGGATAGCAATCCTAAAGTGGCATTAATTCCTATTTAGGAAAAATTTTTACACAAAAAATTTTCACTTTTATATAATCACTTATTTAGGACAAACTCCTATTTAAGAGTGAATGCTATTATTTAGTCTTGGCCCATTAAGTACTCCAATCATATTAATAAGACCTTGACTCTCTTCCAAGATTAAATTCGCATCATTTGTTGTTGAGTTGGCCTAAATGTCCTCAATTAGCTCATTTAGTGCTTCTTTCATCTTTTTGGCTCTAGCTTGAGTTTTTGGCTCTTGAATTTGCAATGGACCTCTTGCATCCTTTAAAACCTTTCACCCATCATCTCTAAGGTTCTCATCATTCCCCCTCTCCTTGAAAGGATTCATCCTTGTATCATTACCTACATCAAAAGGGGAAAAATTAGAAACATTAAATGTTGCACTGATATTATACTCTCTAGGAAGGTCCATCTTATAAGCATTGTCATTAATATGTGCCACAACTTGAAATGGACCATCTTCTCTAGGTTGTAGCTTTGCATATGCACCCAAATCCAATCACTAGGTTCAAACACCACATTCTTTTGCCCTTTGTTGATATGGGATGCAGATTACTCAACTCGTTTTTCAATATTTTGTTGTACCTTTTAATACTTTTCATTATGTTAGCCTTGCGTTCACCACCTAAGTTAGCATACTCATCGATAGGTATAGGCACCAAATTCAAAGGAGTCAACAGATTAAAACCACATACAATTTCAAATGGAGAGTAACTAGTAGCATAATGAACACTTTGATTTTATGCAAACTCGACATGCAGTAAACAATCTTCCTATGTTTTAAAATTCATTTGAATAATAGCACGTAAAAGAGTAGAAAGAGTTCAATTAACTACCTTAGTCTGCCCATTAGTTTGTGAATGACAAGTAGTTGAAAACAATAGCCTAGTACCTAACTTACCCCATAGAATCTTGTAGAAGTAGCTTAAGAACTTTTCATCTCAATTTGAAACAATGCTTTATGGAATGCCATGCAAACATACTGCTCCTCTAAAAAAATAAGTCAGCCATATTGTTTACATCATCAATTTTATGACATGGGATAAAGTATGCCATCTTTGAAAATCTATCAACAATAATAAATACAGAATCTCTAACCCTTTTTGATTGTGGCAACATTAGTATAAAGTCTATAGATAAATCAAGCTAGGGATGGCTAGGTATGGGTAAAAGGGTATAAAAGCCATGAGGCAAAACTCTAAATTTAGCCAGTTTGTATGTTATGCATTTCTTACATACCCTTCCAACATCTCATGTCATGGATGGCTAAAAGAAATGTTCAATTAGGACATCTAGGGTTTTTCTAACTCTGAAATGACCCTTAAACCACCCCCATGAGCTTCTCTCATAACCAACTGCCTCAAAGAACCCATAGGCATGCATAGATGATTTTCCCTAAATAAAAAACCCTTATACCTATAAAACTCCTCAAAAGCTGACTTCTCACATGCTCTATGCACATTAGCAAAGTCAAGATCTTTCACATATAAATCTTTAATATAATCAAATCCTAAAAATTTTGCAGTAAGTGTAAAGATAAGGGCACACTTGCAAGATAATGCATAAACTACCACATTTTCCTTACCTTGTTTCTATTTGATGATGTAGGGAAAGGTCTCAAGGAATTCAATCCACTTGGCATGTCTTTTGTTCAACTTTCCTTGTCCCTTCAAGTGCCTTAAGGGTTCATGGTTGTTATAGATGACAAACTCCTTAGGCCAAAGGTAATGTTGCCATGTCTCCAAAGCCCATACAAATGCATATATCTCTTTATCATAAATAGGATAATTAAGGCCTACTCCACTTAGCCTTTTTTTTTTTTACTAAAGTAGGCTATTAGGTGCCTTTCTTGCATCACACCAGCTCTAATGCCAATACCTAAAGCATCACACTCAATCTTGAAAGTTTTTGTAAAGTCAGGTAAAGCAAGTACGGGTGTAGAACTTAATTTTTCCTTAGTACAATTAAAGCCTTGTATTGATCACTACCCCAATAAAACTCATGTTCTATGTAATAATCTCAGTGAATGGTGTAGCAATGGTGCTAAAGTCCCTAACAAAGTGTCTATAGAAACTAGCTAGACCAATCATGAAGTGCCCTAACCTTTTTCTCATCAGCCTTAATACCTTGAACACTCACAACATAGCCAAGAAATGTGATATGATTAGCACAAAAGGAACATTCCTTTAAGTTAGTAAACAATTGGTCATAATGTAAAACAATTCAAATAGAACATAAATGATCAAGATGCTCTTCTAGACTTTTATTATAGATCAAAATATCACCAAAATATACAACCACAAATTTACCAATGAATGGATGCAAAACATGATTCATAAGCTGCACAAAAGTGCTTGGTGCATTAGTGAGACCGAATGGCATAACAAGCCATTCATACAAACCATACTTAGTTTTGAAAGCTATTTTCCTCTCATCTCCCTCTCTCATCCTAATTTGGTGATATCCACTTTTCAAATCAATTTTAAAAAAGACACATGAACCATGCAATTCATCCAACATGTCATCTAACCTAGTTATAGAGTGATAATATTTTATAGTGATTTTGTTGATCGCTCGACAATCAACACACATCCTCCAAGTCTTATCTTTCTTCAATACAAGTAGGATAGGAACTGAGCAAGGGCTCATGCTTTTCCTTACATATCCTTTAGAAAGAAGTTCCTCAACCTACCTTTGAAGCTCCTTTGCCTCCTCAGAATTACTCCTATATGTTGGCCAGTTTAGGATGGATGCACCAAGGATAAAATCAATTTCTTAGGTGGCAATCCACTTGAGACATTGTTAGGGAATACATCTTCAAATTTCTGCAAAAGAGAAATAATAACACTAGGCAAAGATGGGTCAAACTTGTTTGTGTTAAAATAAGCCTCTTTGTACAGAAGTACGATCATAGGCCATTTAGTATAGAAACTTTCTATTTTCTTCTCTCTCTCTTGTGCCCTCATGTTTTCTCCTCTCTTTTTTGTTTTGATTATCCCTTTTTTTCAATCTTTTTTTTCTATTCACTCTTATTTTTAATCCTTAACTGATCCTCATGAGTTTGTTAAGGTGATAATGGTACAAGAGTGATGGGTCTTTCATTCACTACAAAGGAATATCAATTCTTGAAGCCATCATGCATAACTCACCTATCAAACTACCATGGCCTTCCTAATAGAATATGGCCAGCATGCATGGGTACAACATCACATAAAACTTCGTCATGGTACCTTCTAATAGAAAATGACATGAGCACTTGCTTATTTACCTTGACTTCACCACTTTCATTCAACCATTGAGGTTTATATGGTGTAGGATGCTTCATAGTTGGTAAATTCAGCTTTTCAACCATAATTGTGCTAGCATATTAGTGCAACTCTCATTATTAATAATCATAATACATATCTCATCTTAGATCAAACATTTCATATGAATGATGCTATTTCATTGCACCTCATATTCTTCCTTCACTTACACATTCAACGCTTGCCTTGTGACGAGAACTACTCCATTATCTGGATACTTCACTCCATCACTTTCACCCTTTGATGGTGGTAAAAAATCATCATCTGATTCACTTGTAGTTTTAACATCACTATTACCTCTCAAGATCATTGCACACTTATTTGGACATTGAGATGCAATGTGACCCCTTTCTAAACACTTAAAACATTTAACATCTCTATTTCTACTTGGTTGGGTTAGAATTTCCTTCTTATCCCATTTTAGGTATGCATTAGGATCATTCTTACCTTGGAATGGGGGAATTGTCATTTTAATACTGCCCAAATCACGGTTATAGGTGCCTTGCCTTCCAAAATCTCTCTAATCCCTTCTATTATTAGCAGTTCTAACCACAATAGTTCAATTGTCAAATTCATTATCTTTTACATCATCTTCATGGTCATAGGTACGTCTCAATTACCTTTTTGCTTTAGGAGCCTTATATTCCCCATGCCTCCTTTGTAACTCTATTATTGTATTAGCTTGCTCCTCCATCCTCTCGTCACATCATCAAATCTGGTATTCAAGCACTCAAATTGTTGTTGCATAGCTTTGATCATGAAGAACACATCACTAACTCCCTCTTGAGCTACACCTTTGTCTACAAAAGTCATAGTATTACTTTTGCACAAAATGATTAGGATACCTTATGGAACACTCCCTTACATGTTTCACTCAAAAGAAAATGTGTCATACTCTCTCATGTTTACACTTTTTATGGCCTTTTCTTAATATGAACTTGCACTCTTACTTTTTACCACTCAAATTTCTGCTTTCAGCTCTTTAAGGAACTAAACAAGCTAAATTAAGAGGGTTGATTTTAAACAAAATAAGATAAATGACATAGAATTGAACTAATTAGAGAACAAGGAGTCAGAAAAAAAAAAGAAAAAGGATATCAAGGTAAATGAATTTAATGAATTAAACTCACAAAAATCAGGACTGAGGGTTAAACCTAGAGGACAAACTTGGATGACCTAATAAGAAAATAGATGGCAGAATTGGAGTTAAGTAATTAAATTATATTATTATTATTATGGCAAATATGACCAATTTGTTTAACTTTTACCATTAACTTGAATTTGATTGGCGAATTTGAATGGTAATGTGCTTAATAGGCAAAGTAAACAGAAAAATATAAATGACAAGGAAGGAAATTGAAGAATTAGTTGATCCAACCTAATTTAGAGTTAGACTCTGATACCAACTGATGCGAAAAACTCTGAAGGACATGACTTAAGGACCCAATGCACATAAGGAATCAAAGAATATCTAAGAAACTAAATCAAAATTTAATAACACAAGCCCCAAACCCAACATTCAAAGGAATATGGACCTAAGGTACTTAAAAAGGATATGGAGGCCACACTCAAGAAAGGAATTGGGAGTGATAAGTTGAGTTGAATTCCATAACAAGAGTTACTTCTCGATAAGTTCTTTAGTTCTTGAAAGAATCGAAGGAGAAAACCCTTACTTTTTTTTTTCTCTCAAAGTTCTTTAGTACCCATTTAAGACAAATTCTTATTTAGGAGGAATTCCTATTTAGGAAAAATTCTTACGCAGAAAACTTTTCATTTTATATAGTCACTTATTTAGGATAAACTCCTATTTGGTAGTGAATACTGTTACTTAGTCCTTGACTCTCTTCCAAGCTTAAATTAGCCCATTAAGTTTTACAATCATATTAATAAGGCCTTGACTCTCTTCCAAGCTTAAATTCACACCATTTGTAACTTGAATGGCTTGAATGTCCTCAATTAGCCCATTTAGTGCTTCTTTCATCATTTTTGGCTCTAACACATGTTATTGGGCCTTCTAGAATGTGCAATCGGCCTCTTGCATTCTTTGAAGCCTTCCACCCATCTTCTTTAAGGTTCTTATTAGAAAAAGCCATAAAAAGTGTAAATACAAAGGAGTGTGACACCTTTTTTTTTAGTGAAACACCTAAAGGAGTGTTTTGTGAGGTATCCTAACCATTTTGTGCATAAGTAATACTATGACTTCCAAAGAAAAAGGTGCAGCTCATGAAGGAGTTAATGATGTGTCCTTCATGATCAAAGCTATGCAATAACAATTTGAGCACATTAATACTAGATTTGATAATATAAGGGAGAGGATGGTGGAATAAGCTAATACAATAGCAGAGTTGCAAAGGAGGCATGGGGACTATGAGGCTCCTAACGCAAGAAGGTAATTGAAATGAGCCTATGACCATGAAGATCATGTAGAAGATAATGAATTTGATGATTAAACTACTTGGGTTAGAACTCCTAACGATAAAAGGGATCGAAGAGCTTTTGGGAGCCAAGGCATTTATAACTGTGATTGGTAGTATTAAGATGACAATTCCTTCATTCCAAGGTAAGAATGATCCTGATGGATACTTAGAATGGGAGAAGAAGGTTGAATTGGTTTTTGATTGCCATAACTATTATGAGAAAAAAAGGGTAAACCTAGCTACCGTTGAATTTACTGATTATACTATTATTTGGTGGGATCAACTTATTTTGACTAAGAGAAGGATTCATGGGCAGCCTATTGATACATGAGAGGAGATGAAGTCTATCATGAGGAGGAGGTTCATCCCTAATCACTATTACAAAGAGTTGTTCCAAAGGCTGCAAGGGCTCACTCAGGGGACCAAAGGTATAAAGGACTACCACAAAGAGATGGAGATTGCCATGATTAGGGTGAATGTAGAAGAAGATAAAGAGACAACCATGGCTCAATTTTTGTGAGGGCTAAATAGAGACATAGCCAACGTAGTTGAGTTGCAACACTACGTGGAATTAGAAGACATGGTGTACATGACAATGAAAGTTGAAAGAAAACTTAAATGAAAGGGTTCCACATGGGTTGGGCAGAATCTGGTTCTAACTCATCGTAGAATCCAAATTGGAGTAAAAGGGATGACAAGGCCAATTACAAGTCCAAAGTTGAGCTATGTAGGAGCAAGAATGTGGGTTCTAGCAAGCAGGCAAGTAATTTTGATTCCCAACCAAGAAGAAATAGAGATGTCAAATGTTTTAGGTATCTAGCAAGGGGTCACATTGCATCTTGATGTCTAAGTAAGTGTGCAATGATCTTGAGAGGTAACAGTGATGTTGAAACTGCAAGTGAATCAAATGATGATTCTTTGCCATCATTAGAGGGTGAAAGTAATGGAGAGGAGTATCTAGTTAATGAAGTAGCTCTCATCATAAGGTAAGCATTAAATGTGCAAGTGAAGGAAAAAAAATGAGGTGCAACAAGATAACATCTTTCATATAAGGTGTTTTATCAAAGATAAGGTATGTAGCATTAATGACCTATTTATGTCTTCATCTATAGATAATTTTTGAAAATTTTGTTTCATTTTACATTTATTAAAATAATGTCTTATCTTTCTACATTTATAATAGACAACTATTTTTTTTTCTTTTTTTTTTTTTGCTATAGAGTTGGCTTTTTCTTTTCTTATGATTTGTCTTTTTCATAAAAGGATTTCTTTTGAGGTATGAGTTTATAACTCTTCTTTTTTAGGATATTTTATGAGTGGATAACCCATTTGTTCACAAAAATTTCCTAAGGCTTTTCTGACCTGAATTTTCTCATTCTATAACTGCCTATACAATTTTATTTCATTGCAAAGTTCAACTCTTTTAGCTACCACTTTAACAGCTAACTCTCCATAGGTGTAAATAGAGTAATCAATAACTCCACTATAATAAGATTTTAACCTATTTTTTACTCTTTTAGCAAATATGGTAAGCAACCCAAATAAAAAATTTTCTTTTCAAAAGATACTTTGGCTATCTTCCCTAGTAAAAACATTAGAGAAGAAGACATCTTCATATCACCTAAAGTGGGATAGATTCAGACACCTTAAATTAATGAGTTGTCCATATGTCTTATCTACCAATAAGGTAGCTGAACTAATAAAATGATTAGTAATTGTAAAAATTAGTGTATTAACACTATTAACAAATTGCATTTTTTGCTTTATTTTTACAACATTAAACATTTAAAATTTAACTTTATTTGACAAATAAAAATCTCACCAACTTTTAAATTGTCTAGTAAAACCCATTTACTATAAATCTTACTATTTAGGGGTTAGAATTAGCTCCTTTATATTTTATAGCAGTAACAAATATCATCATATAATAGAGTAGAATGAGAATCTAATTTTCTAACATTCCATCTAAATTTCTGAAGTTCCCAACTTCACCCTAGGATCTACTAGTTTGTGATACTGAGAGGGGGTGAATCAGTATCACACCCCTTAAAACTTTGATAACTTAAGCCAAAGTATTCTACTTCTTTAATACTTTCGCCCTCGTCAATACGCAGGTAAGTGAACAACTTCAATCTCTTCTTAAAAGCAAACTCTTTCTCAGATTCGACTAAGGTAGATCTATTGCTACCTACTAATCACAATAGTCCCTAAAGTCACCTTTCAGACACCTTGCCTAATAGACGATTCAGATGTTCTTGTTTAGGTCTTCGTTAGGTTATGGGTTGGCTGATACTTTAGCTGCATTCACAACTTAATTCAAAACACAGAACGTAAAGCAAATTAAGGACACACGAGATTTACATGGTTCCGTCAACGTGACATACATCCACGGTGGTAGGGACTCTCCCTTACCGAAACTATCCACTATACTTGAGAATTCCAGTTACAATGGATGTCTTAATCTTCTGCTCCTTTCACTATTGCAATTACTAAGCAAATACAATACAAAGAGTGTCACTTACTGTGTCTACCCTTCTTCTAGCTTGTCTTGCCTCTGTTGAATTGAAAGGCTGCTCCACTGCCGCTTAGAAGTTCACCGCAACGCTTTTTAACCTCTTTTGAAGAAATCTGGAAATACGTTGAGTTCTTTCCGATGCTTCACCGAATTCCTTCTCTAGGTTGTTTCACACATCTCTTGCTTTCACCGTCTCACGGTTTCACAGCTTGCACTCAAGCTTCTGGTCTGCCATTTCACGTCTCTTAGCCTGCCTCACGCTACTGGTTTTTCTGGTTCACGTCTCTCGGCCTGCCTCACACTTCTAGTCTGCTGTCTTCTCTTCCAGGTGGTCAGTTTCTTATTTCTCCTCTTGCTGGTTATGCGTTTCTGGTTTGCTTGCAGGATGTGTTCTGGTTTGCTTGCAAGAGGCGTTTCTGGTTTGCTTGCAGGATGTGTTTCTGGTTTGCTTGGAGGATGTGTTTCTGGTTTGCTTGCAGGAGGCATTTCTGGTTTGCTTGCAGGAGGTTGCACGTTCTGGTTTGCTCTCCCGGGGGTGACGTTTCTGGTTTGCTCTCCCGGTGGTGTCGTTTCCGATCTCTTGCCTTTCTGCTCTCTCTTCCTTTTGGCCGGTTGTTGTAGGGTTGCTATTTATTCAATTGTGTTGGCCCCTACCCTAGTTTTGTCTTCCAAGGCCTTTATATACTCTCTTCCATGAAACCCTAATAGGGCTTACATGGCGGATTTACGTTCTTACCCTTACGCGGCGGATTTACTTTCTTGCCTTCCATATGGCTTTACTTTCTTGCACACTTAACCCTAGTTGACAACAATTACAACCCATACAAGGCTTGGTGGGAACAACAATTCATTCTACGATACTATTACCATCATATTATACATAATTGTACTTAGATTGTTCCTCTAATAAGAGGTTGATTGGAGTAGGTCTAGGATAATATATTTGTTAGGGACTTCATTAAAAGTCATTTTGTTAATTTTCATTCTTTCCCTTTGATATGAAGGTGATGTGATAAAAAACCTTAAAGAGATGGGTGGAAGGCTTTAAAGGATGCAAGAGGTCCATTGCACATTCTAGAAGGACTAATAACACGAGTTAGAGCTCAAAAGATCAAAGAAACACTAAATGGATGATTGAGGACATTTAGACCAATCCAACTACAAAATGGTGCGAATTCAAGCTTGGAAGAGAGTCCAAGGCCTTATTAATATGCATTGGAGCACTTAATGGGTAGGACTAAGTAATGCATTACTCCTAATAGTTGTTATCCTAAATAAATGATTGTATAAAAGTGAGTTTTTTATGTAAGAATTTGTCCTAGATAGGAATTCCTCCTAAATAAGGATTTGTCCTAAATAGGAATTTATGCCTCTTTAGGATTGCTAACTTGCCTATAATTAGGCACCTCTTTGTAAACTCTGGAACATCAGGAAACTTTGAGAGAAATAAAAGCAAAGGTTTTTCTCCTTCGGTTTTTTCAAAACTAAAGAACTTATCAAAGAAATACCTCTTTTTGTGGTGTTCAACTTGACTATCACTCCCAATTCCTTTCTTTTTTGGAGTGTGGCATCCACATCCTTCTTAAATTGCCTAGGTTTGTGTTATTAAAGTTTGAATTTAGCTTCTTGGATATTCTTTGATTCCTTGTGTGCATTGGGTCCCTAAGCCACATCTTTTGGGGTTTTTCACATCAGTTGGTATCAAAGCCCAACTCTAAATCAGGTTAGATCAACTAATTCTTCCAATTTGCTGCCTTGTGATTTATTTATTTCTATTTAGTTTGTCTATTCAGTGCATTACCATTCAAAAGTGTCAATCTCTTTGTTTGCAACCCTTCTCACTTTGCTTTTTTGTTTGAGATCATAACAATCAAAACATGCTAATTTCAATTCCAATTGTTTGTCACTAAGTATTCTACTATTGTTTTGTATTGAGCAAAAGAAAAAAAAAAATTCCAAAAGAAAAAAAGGAATGAAAAAAGAAGAAAAAGGCATCAAATTTAAGTTATTAATAAAAATTAAACAGTTTGGTCATATTGGCCATAATAATAATATAGTTTTCTTACTCAACTCCAATTCTGCCATTTATGTTCTTGTTATATCATCTAAGTTTGTCCTCTAGTGTTAACCCCCTATTCTAATTTTTGTGAATTTAGTTCATTAAATTCATTTGACTTTATATCCTTTTCCATTTTTTTTGACTCCTTGTTCTCTAATTTGTTCAACTCTACACCATTTATCTTATTCTGTTTAAAATCAAATCTCTNGCACAAATTGCCTACTTAGGACAAATCCTTATTAATAAGGCCTCCTATTTAGGAATGAATGCTATTACTTAGCCTTGACCCATTAGGTACTCCAATCATATTAATAAGGCTTGGACTCTCTTTCAAGCTTGAATTCTCACCATTTGAAGTTTGGTAGCCTGAATGTCTTTAATCAACCCATTTAGTGCTTCCTTCATCTTTTTGCTTTAGCTCATGTTATTGGTATTCTGGAATGTGCAATGGACCTCTTGCATCCTTTGAAGCCTTCCACCCATCACCTCTAAGTGTTGTTCCCACAGCCTTGTATGGGTTGTAATTGTTGTCAACTAGGGTTAAGTGTGCAAGAAAGTAAAGCCACATGGAAGGGCAAAAAAGTAAATCCGCCGCATAAGGGCAAGAACATAAATCTGCCACGTAAGCCCTATTAGGGTTTCATGGAAGAGATATATAATAGGCCTTGGAAAGAAAAAACTGGTCAAGCCAACACAATTGAATAAACGCAACCCTACAACAACCAGCCAAAAGAAGAGAAAAGCAAACCAGAAACGCCTCCTGCAAGCAAACCAGAACACACAACCGCAAGAGGAGAAATAAGAAGAAACAGACCACCTGGAAGAGAAGACAGCAGACCTGGTATCCGTGAGACCACCCGAAAGAGAAGACAGCAGACCTAGTATCCGTAGACCACCCAGAAGAGAAGACAGCAGACCTGGTATCCGTGAGACCACCCGGAAAGAAAGACAGCAGACCTGGTATCTGTGAGACCACCCGGAAGAGAAGACAGCAGACCTGGTATTCATGAGACTACCCAAGAGAAGACAGCAGACCAGAAGCATGAGGCAGGCCGAAAGACGTGAACCAGAAAACCAGTAGCGTGAGGCAGGCCAAGAGACGTGAAATGGCAGACCAGAAGCGTGGGTGTTGTCAAGAGACGGCGTGAGACCAAGAACGTGCAACGGCATGATAGACCAGAAGCATGAGGACAGGCCGTGAAACAGTAAGACTTGTGAAATAGAAGATGGGTGAGACCGTGAGACGGTGAAAGCAGGAGCTGCGTGAGACAACCTAGAGAAGGAATTCGGCGAAGTATCGGAAAGAACTCAACGTATTTCCATATTCTTCAAGAGAGCGTTAAAGACTGTTGCGGTGAACTTCTAAGCGGTAGTGGAGCAGCCTTCAATTCAACAGAGGCAAGACAAGCTAGAAGAAGGGTAGACACAGTAAGTGACACTCTTTGTATTGTACTTGCTTAGTATTGAAATAGTGAAAGGAGCAGAAGATTAAGACATCCATTGTAACTGGAATTCTCAAGTATAGTGGATAGTCTCGGTAAGGGAGAGCCCTACCACCCGTGATGTACGTTACATTGACGCAACCACGTAAATCTCGTGTGTCCTTAATTTCTTTACGTTCTGTGTTTTGAATTGAGTTGTGAAGCAGCTAAAGTTATCAGCCAACCCATAACCTAATGAAGACCTAAACAAGAATATCCGAATTGTCTATTAAGGCAAGGTGTATGGAAAGGTGACTTTGGGGACTATTGTGATTAGTAGGTAGCAATAGATCTACCTTAGTCGAATCTGAGAAAGAGTTCACTTTTAAGAAGAGATTGAAGTTGTTCACTTACCTTGCGATTGGTGAATTGTGGTGATATTGATTCACCCCCCTCTCAGTATCCCAAACTATAGATCCTAGGGTGAAGTTGGGAACTTCATTTGGTATCAGAGCACAAGTTCACCAGGATAGAAGCTTAACAGCTTGGTGTACTAGTTTTGAAAGAGCTCCAGAAGTTTTAACTTGTTCAGCAAACTGAGAAATGGATGCCGGTACCAGCACCAGCACTACTTATAGCAAGAAGATTCCAATCTTCAATGGAACCAAACTACCAATATGTGGGAGAGTGAGAATGCAGGTGGTATTTGCAACCATGGGCATGAAACGTGGTGAAATCTGTACAGGAGGGTTTTGGAGCCTCCAGAAGAAGGTAAAGATCCAATCCCAGAGGAATTAAGACAGTTTTGGGATAAATGGGGAAGGCCTCAAACTGTCATCATTTCATCATTGACAGATGCTGAATATGCTAAATTATGGACTGCAAACTCTGCCAAGGAGATATGGGACAGATTGCAGAAAGTCTATGAAGGTGATGGCAGAATGAAGGAGGCCAAGCTTCAAGTTTTCAAGGAGAGATATGAATCTCTCAGAATGCAGAAAAATGAGACAGTCCAAGAGTTCTTCACCAGGGTTATTGATACTGTGAGACCAGAATGTGCAACCGCGTGACAGACCAGAAGCGTGAGGACAGGCCGTGAAACAGTAAGACCGTGAAATAGGAGACGGGTAAGACCGTGAGACGGTGAAAGCAGGAGCTGTGGTGAGACAACCTAGAGAATGAATTCGGCGAAGCATCAGAAAGAACTCAACGTATTTCCATATTTCTTCAAGAGAGGTAGTGGAGCAGCCTTTCAATTCAACAGAGGCAAGACAAGCTAGAAGAAGGGTAGACACAGTAAGTGACACTCTTTGTATTGTACTTGCTTAGTAATTGCAATAGTGAAAGGAGCAAAAGATTAAGACATCCATTGTAACTGGAATTCTCAAGTATAGTGGATAGTCTCGATAAGGGAGAGCCCCTACCACCATGGATGTACATCACATTGATGGAACCACGTAAATCTCGTGTGTTCTTAATTTGCTTTACATTCTGTGTTTTGAATTGAATTGTGAACACAGCTAAAGTATCAGCCAACCCATAACCTAACGAAGACCTAAACAAGAACATCTGAATTGTCTATTAGGAAAGGTGTTTGAAAGGTGACTTTGGGGACTATTGTGATTTGTAGGTAGCAATAGATCTACCTTAGTCAAATCTGAGAAAGAGTTTGCTTTTAAGAAGAGATTGAAGTTGTTCACTTACCTACGAATTGCGAATTGTGGTGATACTGATTCACCTCCCTCTCAGTATCACAAACTAGTAGATCCTAGGGTGAAGTTGGGAACTTCACTAAGGTTCTCATTAGAAGGAAGAAAATTGGATTCTACTTCTCCCTACCTATAAGAGGTCTATTTATACATAGAAAAAGGTGATAACCATAATGGGAGGAATCTCCTTTTTGCAAAGTGAAATGCTCCATTATTTTCCATTGTCCTCTACTTTGGCCAAAGTAGCTTTACTAATACTATCTTTTTAGTCCCATAACATTTTGTTTGCCAAAAGTTTTTGTCTTTTGCTCTTTACAACTCATATAGGTCTTGGGGATTTTGCTTAATATCATCATTGAGATGCTTTTGATTGCTCTCAGCTTGGTTAGCTTAGGTGTCTTGATCTAGTTGAGGTAGAGTAGCCATCATTTGCAATAACATTTCTTCTGATACAAACTCCATTAAAGTCTTCAATATCTCTTCGGGACTTGTAGGAGTGGCCTTTGGTGGTGGAGCCTTAGGTCCATTTGTTTAAATGACTCCTTTTTTGTATAGACTCCATCATAAAAAATTATATTTTTCCCACCATAGGATATTAATCCATCTTACATGCCATGGAACATGTCTAATGTCAACATTTAGGATATCAACATTTTTAGCTATAATAGTATAATCTCATTTAATAATCCATGGAACATGATATTAGGCTGTAAACATCAACAAGGGTCCTTTACCACTTTGTTTGCTTCACAAAATTATTTATAAATAGTTCTTACATTATGGGGTAGAGTTCAATGAAGTAAACCCCATTTAAAAAAACCAGGTTTTAAACTAATTTGGAAATTTTTTCGAATCATTTGGTAGATGTCTTTGAATGAAACAACTAAATTTTTTCTACCTATTCTCATATAATAAGGCTTTTTCCCATGCTTTGATATAATTGAAGTAATTATAGGTTTCAACTTTCTACCATTCCTTTAGTTATCGGTAGCCAAAGAGATCCATTTACCAATCCTCTGGATAAATAACTTTCTTTTTATCTTGAATTTAGCATAGGCCCAATTTCTGAAGCCTAATTTCTAAAGCCATAACTAGATCTAGTTCCAAATGCTCTTTCTATGTGTTGAATAATCATCGAGCCTATTTCATATAGTATCTATTGATAATAAAGGCAATCATTCATATTATTATGAGGATACATATTATCTTTAAGATAAAAACGTACAACCTCATTAGGTCTAAGTTGAGTATAATTATTTTCTATAGCACATAAAAAGTTGATGTGCTTTGGAATTAAAGGATATGTAATGGATTTATCCAAATCTCACTCATGACCATCATCATGAAATTTATCAACTTCTTTTTCTTCTACATCATTAGCTAGTGAATTAATTGACTTTGCTAACAATTGAGGCTTTTGTATGAGAAGCTTTTTACTTGTATCTTAGTTCCTTACAAAAATTCATGAATTTGGAAATCTGGTAAAGAATAAGGAGTGAAAGTTCATATGAAGAAAAATCCATAAAGAGTGTAAACATGAGGGAGTGTGACACCTTCTCTTAAGTGAAACGCGTGAGGGAGTGTTCTGTGAGGTATCTTAATTATTTTGTGTAAAAGTAATACTATGACATCCAAATACAAAGGTGCAGCTCAAAAGGGAGCTGGTGATGTGTCCTTCATGACCAAGGCTATGCAACAACAATTTGAGCGCATGAATACTAGATTTGATGATATGAGGGAGAGGATGGAGGAGCAAGCTAATACAATAGCAGAGTTGCAAAGGAGGTATGGGGAATATGAAGCTCCTAAAGCAAAAAGGCAATTAAGATGTGCCTATGACCATGAAGATGATGTAAAAGATGATGAATTTGATGATCAAACTACTATGGTTAGAACTATTAACAATAGAAAGGATCAGAGAGAATTTGGGAGGCAAGGCACCTATGACCATGAGTTGGGCAGTATTAAAATGACAATTCCTCCAATCTAAGGTGAGAATGATCTTGATGCTTACCTAGAATGGGAGAAGAAGGTTAAATTGATTTTTGACTACCACAATTATTCTGAGGAGAAAAAGGTAAAGCTTGCTGCTATTGAATTTATTAATTATGCTATTATTTGGTGGGATCAACTTGTTTTGACTAGGAGAAGGAATCATGAGTGGCCTATTGATACATGGGAGGAGATGAAGGCTATCATAAGGAGGAGGTTTGTCCCTAATTACTATTACAAGGAGTTGTACCAAAGGCTATAAGGGCTCACTCAGGCACCAAAAGTGTAGAGGACTACCATAAGGAGATGGAGATTGCCATGATTAGGGCAAATGTAGAAGAAGATAAAGAGGCAACCATGGCTCGATTTTCGCAAGTGCTAAATAGAGACATAGTCAACGTGGTTGAATTGCAACATTATGTGGAATTAGAAGAAATGGTGCACATGGCAATGAAAGTTAAAAGGCAACTTAAATGAAAGGGTTCCACACGGTTTGGGCAGAACTTGGGTTCTACCTCATCTTGGAAGCCGAATTGGAGTAAAAAGGATGAGAAGGTCGATTACAAATCCAAAGTCGAGCTCTGAAGGTACAAAAATATGGATTCCAGCAAGGAGATAGGTAATTCTGACCCCTAACCAAGTAGAAATTGAGATGTTAAATGTTTTAAGGGCTTGGGCAGGGATCACATTACATCTCAATGTCTAAATAAGTGTGCAATGATCTTAAAAGGTAATGGTGATGTTGAAATTGCAAGTGAATCAAATCATGATTTGTGCCATCATCAGAGGGTGAAAGTGATGGAAAGGAGGATATGGTTAATGGAGTAGCTTTTGTTATAAGGCGAGCATTAAATGTGCAAGTAAAGGAAGAAAATAAGGTGCAACTAGATAACATCTTTCAGACGAGGTGTCTCATCAAACATAAGGTATGTAGTATGATTATTGATGGTGGGAGTTGCACTAATGTTGCTAGCACAACCATGGTTGAGAAGCTGGATTTACCTATTATGAAGCATCCTAGGCCATATAAGCTTCAATGGTTGAATAAGAGTGGTGAAGTCATGGTAAATAAGCAAGTGTTCATGTTGTACCTATACATGCAGGCCATATGATGTTGTACCTATACATGCAGGCCATATTCTATTAAGAAGGCCATGGCAATTTGACAAGCAAGTCATGCATGATGGCTTCAAGAATCGATATTCTTTTGTAATGAATGAAAACCCATCACTCTTATACCATTATCACCCCAACAAGCTTATGAAGATCAGTCAAGGATTAAAAGTCAGAGGGAATAGAAAAGAGAGGAGAAAATGTGAGGACACAAGAGAGAGAGAAGAAAATAGAAAGTTTCTATGCAAAAGAATGTGATGTCCAAAGAGCATTTTATGCCAAACAACCTATGATCATACTTTTGTACAAAGAGGTTTATTTTAACACTAACAAGTTTGAACCATCTTTGCCTAATGTTGTTGTTACTTTATTGTAGGAATTTTAAGATGTATTTCCTGACGATGTCCTAAGTAGATTGCTACTTAAGAGAGGAATTGAGCATCAATTGATTTCATCCCTAATGCATCCATCCTTAACCGGCCATTATATAGGAGTAATCTTAAGGAGACAAAGGAGCTTCAAAGGCAAGTTGATGAACTTATTTTGAAAGGATATGTGAGGGAAAGCATGAGTCCTTGTGTACTACCTCTCCTACTTGTACAAGAAAAGTTGAACAAAAGACATGCCAAATGGATCAAGTTCATTTAGACCTTTCTCTACATCATTAAGTATAAACAAAGGTGATGATTTGAGGATGAATCCTTTCAAGGAGAGGAGGAATGATGAGAACCATAAAGGTGATGGGTGGAAGGCTTCAAAAGATGCAAGAGGTCCATTGCACATTCCAAAAGGCCTAATAACATGAGCTAAAGCTAGAAAGATGAAAGAAGCACTAAATGGGTTGATTAAGGACATTCAAGCCAAGCAAGCTTTAAATGGTACGAATACAAGCTTGAAAGAGAGTCCAGACCTTATTAATATGATTGGAGTACCTAATGGGTCAAGGCTAAATAATAGCATTCGTTCCTAAATAGGAGTTTATTATTTGTGTAAGAATTTGTCCCTAGATAAGAATTCCTCCTAAATAAGGATTTGTCCTAGGTAGGAATTTTGTGCCTCTTTAGGATTGTTATCTTAGCCTATAAATAGACACCCCTTGTAAGCTGTAGAAAATCAAACAATTTTGAGTGAAATAGAAAGTAAGGGTTTTCTCCCTCGATTCTTTTGAGAACTAAAGAACTTATTAAGAGGTACTTCTTCTTGTGGCATTCCAATTGACTTATCACTCCCAATTCCTTTCTTTTCTGGAGTGTGGTGTCCATATCCTTCTTAAATACCCTAGGTTCATGTTCCTTTGAATGTTGGGTCTAGGGTTTGTGTTATTAAACTCTGATTTAACTTTCCTAGTTGTTCTTTGATTCCTTGGGTGCGTTGGGTACGTAAGTCACATCTTTTTGGAGTTTTTTGCATCATTTGCTACCTTGAGATTATATATTTCTATTTAGTTTTCTATTAAGCATATTACCATTCAAATTCACTAATCTGTCCATTTGCAACTCTTCTCACTTTGCTCTTTGTTTGAGATTATAACTATCAAAAAACATGTTAATTTCAATTCCAATTGCTATCTCTAAGTATTCTACTATTGTTTTGTGTTGAGCAAAAAAAAAAAAAAAGAGTAACAAAAGAAAAAAAGTTTGGACATATTGGCCGCAATAATAATATAGTTTTCTTACTCAACTCTAATTCTGCCATCCATTTTCTTGTTATATCATCCAAGTTTGTCCTCTAAGTTTAACCCCCTATCATGATTTTTTTGAGTTTAGTTCATTAAATTTATTTGCCTTGATATCCTTTTTGTATTTTTTGACTCATTGTCCTCCAATTTGTTTAATTCTATGCCATTTATCTTATTCTGAGGGGAAATTTGAGTGGTAAAAGGCAAGAGTGCAACATATTAAGAAAAAATCATAAAAAGTGTAAACACAAGGGAGTGTGACACCTCTTCTTTTAAGTCAAACGCGTAAGGGAGTGTTCTGTGAGGTATACTAATCATTTTGTGCAGAAGTAATACTATGACTTCCATAGACAAAGGTGCAACTCAGGAGGCAGTTTGTGATGTGTCCTTCATGGTCAAAGCTATGTAACAACAATTTGAGTGCATGAATACCAGATTTGATGATATGAGGGAGAGGATGGATGAGCAAGCTAATACAATAGCAAAGCTGCAAATGAGGCATAAGGAATACGAGGCTCTTAAAGCAAGAAGGCAATTGAGATGTGCTTATGACTATGAAGATGATATATGCTAAGTGGAGCAAGTCTCAATTATCCTACTTATGATAAAAAGATGTATGCATTGGTATAGGCTTTGGAGATATGGCAATATTACCTTTGGCTCAAGGAGTTTGTCATCCATACCAACCATGAATCCTTGAAGCTCATGAAGGGATAAGGAAAGTTGAACAAAAGACATGCCAAGTGGATTGAATTCATTAAGACCTTTCCCTAAATAATCAAATATAAACAAGGTGATGCATTATCTTGCAGGTATGCCCTTATCTTTACACTTACTACAAAATTATTAGGATTTGAATATATTAAAGATTTATATGTGGAAGATCCTAATTTTACTAATGTGCATGAAGCATGTAAGAAGTCAGCCTTTGAGAAGTTTTATAGGCAAAAGGGTTTCTTATTTAGGGAAAATCATTTATGCCTACCTATGACCTCTTTTAGGGAGTTGGTTGTGAGAGAAGCTCTTATGGGTGGTCTAATAGGTCATTTCAGAGTTAGGAAAATCCTAGATGTCCTAACTAAACATTTCTTTTTGCCACACATAAAACAAGATGTTCAGAGGGTATGTGGGAGATGCATAACATGCAATCAAGTTAAATTTAGAGTTTTATCCCATGGCCTAGATACCCCCTTACTCATACTTAGCCATCTCTAGGTTGATTTATCTATGAGCTTTGAATTAGGGTTACGTGATCAAAAAGAGGTAGGGATTCTGTATTCATTGCTATTGATAGGTTTTCAAAGATGGCACACTTCATGCCATGCCATAAAACTGATCATGCAAGCAATATGGTTGACTTATCCTTTAGAGAAGTAGTACGTTTGCATGGCATGCCATGAAGCATTGTTTCAGATCGAGATACAAAGTTATTAAGCTACTTTTGGAAGACTTTGTAGGGTAAGTTAGGTACTAAGCTATTATTTTCAACAACTTGTCATCCAAAAATTGATTGGTAGAATAAGGTGGTTAATCAAACTCTTTCTAACCTTTTACATGCTATTATTTGAATGAATTTGAAAACGTGGAAAGATTGTTTACTGCATGTCGAGTTTGCATATAATAAGAGTGTTCATTTTGCTACTAGTTACTCTTCATTTGAAATTGTATATGGTTTTAATCCCTTGACTCCTTTGGATTTGGTGCCTATACTTATCAATGAGTATGCTAGCTTAGATAGTGAATGCAAAACTGACATGGTGAAGAAGTTGCATGACAAGGTGTGGCGACATATTGAAAAATGAATTAAGCAATTTGCATCCTATATTAACAAAGGATGAAAGAGGGTGGTGTTTGTTCTTGGTGATTAGGTATGGGTATGGGTGCATATGTGCAAGGAATGATTCCTAGCTCAGAAGTGTTCAAAGCTACAACCTAGAGGAGATGGTCCATTTGAAGTTGTAGCATGAATTAATCACAATACTTATAAGTTAGACCTCTCTAATGAGTATAATGTGAGTGCAACATTTAATGTTTCTAATATTTCCCCTTTTGATGTAGGTGATTATTCGAGGACGAATCCTTTTGAGGAAAAGGGGAATGATGAGAATCTTAGAGATGATGGGTGGAAGGCTTCAAAGGATGCAAGAGTTCAATTGCACATTCCAAAAGGCCTAATAACATGAGTTAAAGCCAAAAAGATGAAAGAAGCACTAAATAGGTTGATTGAGGACATTCAGGCTAACCCAGCTACAAATGGTGTGAATTTAAGCTTGGAAGAGAGTCAAGACCTTATTAATATGATTGGAGTACTTAATGACCCAAGTCTCAATAATAACATTCACTCATAAATAGTAGTTTATCCTAAATAAGTGATTGTATAAAAGTGAGTTGTGTAAGAATTTGTCGTAGATAAGAATTCCTCCTAAATAAGGATTTGTCCTAAATTGGAATTTATACCTCCTTAGGATTGCTATTTTAGTCTATAAATAGGCACCTCCTTGTAAGGTTTGGAAAATCAGACAACTTTGAGAGAAATAAAAAGCAAGGGTTTTCTCCTTTGATTTTTTCTAGAACTAAAGAACTTATCAAGAAGTACCTCTTCTTATGGCATTCAACTAGACTTATCACTCCCAATTCCCTTCTTTTCTGGAGTGTGGGGTCCATATCCTTCTTAAATACCCTAGGTTAGCTTTTCTAGATATTATTTGATTCCTTGTGTGCGTTGGGTCCATAAGCCATGTCCTTTGGGGTTTTCTGCATCAAATACAAAAGGTATTCCTTACAATCTAGTAGAGATTTGTTTAGAAGTAATGTTTTTAACATGTTTGGTAAGGACATCTTTTGTTGCCTTACAATCTATCCTTAATAGAAATTTCTGATTTAATAGATCATGTTCAAACTTTTGAATACATTGTACAATAGTTAAAATTTCTTTTTCAATAGTAGAGTAATTAACTCTAGCTACTCTCTAGACTCTTGAAGTGAAATGAACTACTTATTTTATTGAATTAATCCTTTGTTTAAGGATTCCTCCATAACCCTTATTTGATACATCAGTTTCAATTATTTTAAAAGTATCAAGATGAGGAAGAGTTAAACATGACAGTTCTTTTGTTTTTAATGTTATTTTCTTAACTACCTTTGTATGGTCATTCATCCATTCAAGAGCATTTTTCTGTAATATATCAAACAAAGGCTTAACATCATAAGCTAATTCTTTATAGAATTTTGAAATATAATTTAGACAACGTAAAAGCCTTTGTAGTTGTTTTTTTTCCCGGATTTCACTAGAAAATTAAAGGCAAAACTCAATTGCTCAATTAACAAGAACAATTGTTCCATTTTTTATGAAGTGACCAAGAAATCTAAACTGAGTTTGAAATAACTTCATCCTTTTAGCTGGAACAACTAAACCAGCTTTTTCAATATCCTTTGAGAAAAGATTCAGATGTTTAAAATGCTATTCAATAGTATTAGAAAATACTAATATGTCATCAATGTAAGCAATTGTAAATGCTAAATAAGTATTAAATATTTCATTCATGATTTTTTGAAATTCCAAGGGTTTATTTTTTAACTTAAAAGGCATTACATTCCATTCATAATGTCCTAAAGAAATTGTAAATTCTGCTTTATACTTACCCTTTTCATGAATCTGGATTTACCAATAACCAGATTTCATATCAAATTCTGAAAATGTTTGAACTTCATAAAGCTTATTTAATAGATCTTTTTTATTAGGTCTATAATATCTAATCCATCTCAAGGCCTTATGTAATCGCTTATAATTAATAATCAATCTTGGAACTCCTTACTCCAATTCTGCAGTATTTTCCACATAAAATACTAGACAACTCCATGCGTTATTATTTTTTCTAATAAGCCCCTTTTCCAAGGATGAGAAGCTTGGAGATGATGCATGGAAGGCTTCAAAGGATGCGAGAGGTCCATTGCACATTCCAGAAGGTCCAATAATACAAGCTCAAGCCCAAAAAGATGAAAGAAGTACTAAATAGGCTGATTAAGGACATTTGGGCCAACCAAACTACAAATGGTGTGAATTCAAACTTGAAAGAGAGTTAAGATCTTATTAATATGATTGGAGTACTTAATGAGCCCGAACTAACTAATCACATTCACTCCTTACAAAATTGTATTATCCTATACATATTTTGGTTGACCTCTTATTAGAGGAATAGTTTGAGTACAATTATATACAATATGATTGTAGCAGCATCATAGAATGGAATTTAGATGGAATGTCAGATAAAGAATTTAAATCATTTAATGCTTAAAAGATGAGACCGTTACTTTAGTTCTTGCTAACAAGACTTCTCTTTCCACTGTATAGAGAAAATGACAGAAAATGATCATGGAATTAACTCTTGTGTAGACACCAAACATTATATTTTTTGCAACATCTACTTCAATGCACATTGGATGATTTGAGTCTGTTAAAGTCCATCAAACATAGGAGACATTGATCTTGGTTAGTATTTCTTACATGGTATGAGTGGTTCATTTCCTAAGAGATGAAAACTTCACTTCATTTCTCTCTAACAAGGCTTATCCTTTCATTTTAAACAAATTAGGATTCACACAAAATGATCATGAAATTAACTTTTGTGTTTGCAACATAATATTGATTATGATGAGCACATATATACATCTTTGGCTGTTTGAATACATTGAACTACATTAACCATAGGAGTCATTGATCATGATTTGCTTTTTTTAATTTGTTTGAATGGTTCATTGCTAAAGAGATGAGATTGTCACTTCATTTCTCCTTAATAAGGTTTCTCCTTTTGTTGTAATGACTCATTCAACAAAACAATCTCAAAATTAACTTTTATGTCTCCTTCAAATATTATATTCATTGCACCAAGTACATCAAGAGATGATTGAAGTCCATCAAACATAGGAGTCAGTGATCTTGATTAGTCTTTTTATGAGTTTTTAATATGATTCATTATATTCATTGGGACAATCATGTAACCCTTCAGTAGTTTGAATCCATAGAAGACCCTGAAATAGAGAAGTCATTCATCTTAATTGACTTTTCCAACACAATTTGAGTGGTTTATTATCTAAAAGATGAGATTGTCACTTTATTTCTCATTAGCATGGCTTCTCCTTTCATTGCAAGGACTTATTCATACAAAATGATCATTAAATTAACTCTTGCTCACAACAAACATTATATTCATTGTGACAAGCATGTCAATACAATTTTGGTAGTCTAAATCCACTAAAATCCATCAAACATAGGAGTGATTGATTTTGATTCAATTTTCTTACATAAATAGAATGGTTAATTGCATGAAAAATGAGAAAGTCATCTCATTTCTTGCTGGTAACGCTTTTTGTTTTTATGTAAAGAGTCAATCACACAAAATGATCATGAAATTGATTTTTGTGTATTGATAGGATTCCCTTAATTAGGAGACTGTTATTATTAAGGTCATTTAACACTTGCCTTTCATTATTTCCATATTAGTAAGTATAATTACTTTTTTATTGGTAGACATAATTAGTGGAATCCTTTTAGTAGTAGATTTTTCCTTAGTTATTAGATCAGTTATTGAGTCTATAAGTGTGTAATGCCTTATTTCTTTTTAATGAAAAAGCAATCAAATACAATTAAGAGCTATTTAGCTTATTGGACGTTAATCCCTTTGAAGAGGTAATTAGAGCCTGATCCCCTCAAAGAGATTAATATCTTTATTGTTTTTGCAATTTTCTTATTTTCAATCCTGAATTCTAATCATCTAGACACCAAACATTATATCCACTGCAACTACTACTTCAATACATAATTGGTAGTCTTAATCCATTGTTGTCCATTAAATATTGGAGTCATTAATCTTGATTAGCTTTCTTACAATGTTTGAATGGTTTATTGTCTCAAAGATGAGACTGTCACTTCATTTCATAGACACAAACTTTCTTTTCTTGTTGCAAGGATTCATTCACATAAAATGATTATAAAATAAACTTTCATTTCAACAGGAAACATTATTTTCAATGCCACAAGCACTTATATATACCTTTGATAGTCTAAATCAATTGAATTTCATCATAGGAGTCATTGATCATGATTAGCTTCTCTTACTTTGTTTGATTGGTTCAAGGCCTAAAAGATGAAGTCATCACTTCATTTTTCACTAACAAGGCTTCTCCATTCGTTGTGAGGAGTCAATCCCACAAAATGATCATGGAATTAACTTTTGTGTATCGATCAAGCATTAAATTCATTGCAACAATCATGTAAATACATCTTCAGTGGTCTATATCCAATTAAGTCAATAAAAAATAGTCACTATTATAAAATGCGATTATACTATTATGGCCCATTACTAATGTTTGCCTAATCATATCACATTTCATGAATTATAAAATGAGCTTATCCTATTATGGAAAAACAAGCAAATGTATTAGATGTAAACATTAAACATGTTCTCTGGTTGGCACAAAGAATTAGCATTAGATGGTGGGAAAATTTTCATTTCTTTGGCGATGGAGTTTATACGGCCAAAGGTATCATTATATAAATGGTCCAAAAGATGGGTCAATTTCCAAATAATGAGATTGTCTCTTCATTTCTTCTTAACAAGGCTGTAACTTTCCTTGCAAAAAATCATTCACACAAATTAATCTTGAAAATACCTTTTGTGCTTACAATTAACATTATATTTATTGCGGCGAGCATGACTCTACACCTTTGATACTAGGAATCCATTGAATTCCATCAGACAAAGGAGTCTTTGATAATGATTAGCTTTTCTTACAAGTATTTTTGGTTCAATTGCAGAATAAATGGTTCTTACAAGGACCCAACATGCACAGGGAATCAAGCAAGAACCTAGGAAAGCTAAATTAGACTTCAATCATGCAAACTCTAGACCTAATGTTTAAAGGAACATGGACCTAAAGTATAAAGAAGGATATAAATGCCACACTACAGAAAAGAAACGAATTTGAGAGTGATAAGTTAGGCTGAACACCACAAGAAGAGTTAGTTATTAATAAGTTCTTTAGTCCTTAAAAGAAACAAAAGAGAAAATTCTCACTTTTCAATTCACATAATCACCTACTCTTTAACAATGAAATTAAGTCTATTTATAAGCTGAAATAACAACCTTGAAAGTAAAGACAATGATATACTACTAAAATATAGGATCACTTCTATTTTATTGTAAACTCTTATTTTATAACAAACCTTTACTTTATAACAAACTCCTACTTAAGAATGGATTTTATTACTTAACCCTATCTCATTAAGCATTCCAATCATATTAATAAAGCCTTGGTCCTCTTTTATGCTTGAATTCATGTCATTTGTAACTTAGTTGGTCTAAATATCCTCAATCAACTCATTGAGTGCTTTTTTCATCTTTGTAGTGCTAGGTCTAAGTTCATGTTCCTTTAAACATTAGGTCTAAGTATTACGTGATTAAAATTTGATTTACCTTTTTGAGTTCTTGCTTGATTCCTTCTATGTGTTAGGTCCTTAAGTCACATCTTTTGGTGTTTACCTTAGGACAAGACCTATTAGTATGAAATGAAGTGACAATCTCATATTTTAGATAATAAACCATTCAAATCATGCATGGAAACCTAATTAAGATCAATAATTCATGTTTTATCCACTTAAATGAATTCAAATTACCAAAGGTGTATTAACATAATCGTTACAAGATTTGGTCTGAACACAATGGATAATTTCATCATCATTTTATGTGAATATCTCTTTGTAATGAAAGGAGAATCAATGTTAGCAAGAAATGAAGTGATTTTTTGATCTTTCAAGAAAATAATCATTCTAGCCATGTAATAAAATCTAATCAAAATCAATCACTCCTATGAGGTGATTTTCTCATTTCATGATGGATTCAAGAATTGATATTCCTTTGTAATGAATTAAAACCTGTCACTCTTGCACCTTTAAAACCTCAACAAGCTTATGAAGATCAATTGAGGATTAAAAATAAGAGTAAACAGAAAAAAGAGAGACTAAAAAGAGAGGGATAACCGAAACAAAAACGGGAGGAGAAAAAGTGTGGACACAAGGGAGAGAAGAAAAAAAAAGTTTCTATGCAAAAAAAAAAAATAATGATCTCCAAAGAGCATTTTATGCCAAACAACTTATGATTGTACTTTTTTACAAAGAGGCTTATTTTAACACTAAAAAGTTTGCTCATCTTTGTTTAGTGTTGTTATTTTTCTTTTGCAGAAATTTGAAGATGTATTCCCTGAGAATGTTCCATGTGGATTTCCACTTAAGAGATGAATTGAGCATTAAATTGATTTTATAGTTGGTGCATCCATTCCAAACCAACCAGCATATACAAGTAATCCTAAGGAGGCAAAGGAGTTTTAAAGGTAGGCTAAGGAACTTATGTCAAAACGATATATGAGAGAAAACATGAGTGCTTGTGTGGTTCATATCCTACTTATACCCAAAAAGGATGGGACTTAGAAGATGTGTGTTAACTATTAAGTATCGTTATCCCACACTTAGGTTAGATGACACATTAGATGAATTGCATGGTTCATGTGTCTTTTCTAAAATTGATTTGAAAAGTGGATATCACCAAATTAGGATGAGAGAGGAAGATGAGTAGAAAACAACTTTCAAAACTATGTATGGTCAATATGAAAGGCTTGTTATGCCATTTGGTCTCACTAATACACCAAACATTTTTATGTGATTGATGAATCATATTTTGTATACATTCATTGGTAAATTTATGGTTGTGTATTTTGATGATATTTTGGTCTATAGAAAAAACTTAGTAGAGCATTTTCATCATTTATGTTTTGTTTTAATTGTTTTACATTTTGAGAAACTCTATGGTAACTTCAAGAAATGTTCATTTTTTTCTAGCTAGATTATTTTTCTTGGCTATGTTATGAGTAGTAGAGGTACCAAGGTTGACAAGGAAAAAGTTAGGGAAATCCCTAATTGGCCTACCCCTAAGTTAGTTAGTGATATGAGTAACTTCCATGGTTTAGCAAGTTCCTATAGATGCTTTGTTAGTGACTTTAGCACCATTGTTGCACCTCTAACTAAGGTTAATAAAAAGAACATGGGTTTTAAGTATGGTAGTGATTATGACAAGGCTTTTAATCACATTAAGAAAAAATTAAATTCTGCACACTTACTTGTCTTACGTGACTTTGCAAAAACCTTTGAGATTGGGTGTGATGCTTTAGGTATTGGCATTGGAGTTGTTTTGATGCAGTAAAGGCGTCCAATTTCCTACTTTAGTCAAAAGCAGCTAAATGGAGTAAGCTTTAATTATCTTACTTATGATAAAGAGATGTATACATTGGTATGACCTTTAGAGGCATAGCAACATTACCTTTGGCCCAAAGAGTTTGTCATCCGTATTGATCATGAATCCTTAAAGCACTTGAAGGGGCAAGTAAAGTTCAACAAATGACCTAACAAGTGGGTCAAATTCATTGAGACCTTTCCCTACATCGTCAAATATAAACAAGGTAAGGATTTGAATATATTAATGATTTATATGTGAAAGATCTTAACTTTGCTAATTTGTATGGAGCATGTGAGAACTCAGTCTTTGAGAAATTTTATAGGCATGAGGGTTTCTTATTTAGAGAAAATCATTTATATGTGCCTATGAGTTCTTTGTTGCATGCTATTATTCAAATGAATTTGAATACATGGGAAGATTGTTTACTGCATGTCAATTTTGCATATAATAAGAGTGTTCATTCTACTACTAACTCTCCATGTGAAATTTTATATGGTTTTAATCCTTTGACTTCTTTGAATTTGGTGCCTATACTTGTCGATGAGTATAATAGCTTAGATGGTGAACGTAAGGCTAACATGGTGAATAAATTGCATGAGAAGGTGCGGTAACATATTATAAAACAAACTGAGTAATATGCATCCTATGTCAACAAAGGGCAAAAGAAGGTGGTGTTTGAACCTAGGGATTGGGTTTGGGTGCATATGCATAAGACACAATTCCCAGCTCAGAGGCATTTCAATTCGTAGCATGGATTAATGATAATACCTATAACTTAGACCTTTCCGATGAGTATAATGTGAGTACAACATTTAATGTTTCTGATCTTTCTCCTTTTGATGTAGGTGATGATTCAAGGACGAATCCTTTTGAGGAGAGAGGGAATGATGAGAAGCTTGAAGATGATGCATGGAAGACTTCAAAGGCTGTAGGAGGTCCATTGCACATTCTATAAGGTCTAATAATACAAGCTAGAGTTAGAAAGATGAAAGAAGTACTAAATTGGCTTATTGAAGACATTCTGGTCGACCAAGCTACAAATGGTGTGAATTCAAACTTAATATGATTGAAGTGCTTAATGGGGTAGAGTTAAGAAATAGCATTCACTCCTAAATAGGGGTTTGTCCTAAATAAGTGTTTGTTATAAAAGTGAAAGTTTTCTAAATAAGAATTTGTCCTAGATAGGAGTTTGTACTAAATAAGGATTTGTCTTAAATAGGAACTTATCTATCTTTTAGGATTGCTATCATAATCTATAAATAGGCACTTTAAAATCAAACAATTTGAGAGAAATAAAAAGCGAGAGTTTTCTCCTTCACTTCTTTCCAAAACTAATGAACTTATCAAGAAGTAACTCTTATTATGGTGTTCAACCTGATTTATCACTCTTAATTCCCTTCTTTTCTAGAGTGTGGCATCCATATTCTTCTTAATACCCTGAGTTCATGTTCCTTTGAATATTGGTTCTAAGGTGATGTAGAAAACCCCAAAAAGACATGGCTTAGGGACCTAACGCACACAAAGAATCAAAGAACAGCCAAGAAAGCTAAATCAAAATTTAATAACCCAAACCTTAGACCCAACATTCAAAGGAACATGAACCTAGGGTATTTAAGAAGGATATGGACACCACAATCTAGAAAAGAAAGGAATTGGGAGTGATAAGTCAATTTCAATGCCATAAGAAGAAGTACCTCTTGATAAGTTCTTCAGTTCTCAAAAGAACCCAGGGAGAAAAACCCTTGCTGTCTATTTCACTCAAAATTGTTTGATCTTCTAGAGCTTACAAAAGGTGTCTATTTATAGACTAAGATAGCAATCCTAAAGAGACAAAATCCTACTTAAGAAAAATCCTTATTTAGGAGGAATTCCTATCTAGAGACAAATTCTTACACAAATAATAAACTCCTAATTAAGAGTGAATGCTATTACTTAGTCCTGACCCATTGGGTACTCCAATCATATTAATAAGGCTTGGACTCTCTTTCAAACTTGAATTCATACTATTCGAAGCTTGGTTGGCTTGAATGTCCTCCATCAGCCCATTTAGTGCATCTTTCATCTTTTTGGCTCTAGCTCATGTTATTGGGCCTTTTGGAATGTATAATAGACCTTTTGCATCCTTTGAGGCCTTCCACCCATCATCTCTAAGGTTCTCATCATGGGGTTTGTATGATTAGAGTTTGACTTAGCTTCCTGGGTATTGCTTGATTCCTTGTATGCGTTGAGTCTGGTGCAGAAAACCCTAGAAAGACATGGCTTAGGGACCCAACACACACAAGGAATCAAAGAACAACTAAGAAAGCTAAATTAGAGTTTAATAACACAAACCCTAGGAACCAACATTCGAAGTAAAACAAACCTAGGGTATTTAAGAAGGATAAAAGAAAGGAATTGGGAGTGATAAGTCAATTTAAATGCCGCAAGAAGAAGTACCTCTTGATAAGTTCTTTAGTTCTCAAAAGAACCAAGGGAGAAAAACCCTTACTTTCTATTTCACTCAAAATTGTTTGATCTTCTAGAGCTTACAAGAGGTGTCTATTTATAGGCTAAGATAGCAATCACAAAAGGACAAAAAAATCCTACTTAAGAAAAATCCTTATTCAGGAGGAATTTCTATCTAAGGACAAATTCTTACACAGATAATAAACTCTTAATTAGGAATGAATGTTATTACTTAGTTCTGACCCTCCAATCATATTAATAAGGCTTGGACTCTCTTTCAAGTTGGAATTTGCACCGTTTGAGGCTTGGTTGGCCTAAATGTTCTCAATCAGCCCATTTCATCTCTCTTTCAACCTTTTGGTTCTAGCTCATGTTATTGGGTCTTTTGGAATGTGCAATGGACTTTTTTCATCCTTTGAGGCCTTCCACCCATCATCTCTAAGGTTCTCATCATGGGGTTTGTATGATTAGAGTTTGACTTAGCTTCTTGAATATTGCTTGATTCCTTGCATGTGTTGAGTCTGATGCAAAAAACTTTAGAAAGACATGGCTTAGGGACCCAACACACACAAGGAATCAAACAACAACTAGGAAAGCTAAATTAGAGTTTAATAGCACAAACCCTAGACCTAACATTCGAAGTAACAAGAACCTAGGGTATTTAAAAAGGATATGGATGCCACACTCTAGAAAAGAAAGAAATTGGGAGTGATAAGTCAATTTGAATGTCATAAGAAGAAGTACCTCTTGATATGTTCTTTAGTTCTCAAAAGAACTGAGGGAGAAAAACCTTTGCTTTCTATTTCACTTAAAATTGTCTGATCTTTCAGAGCTTACAAGAGGTGCCTATTTATAGGCTAAGATAGCAATTCGAAAGAAGGACAAATTCGTATCTAGGGCCAAAGTCTTACATAGACAATAAACTCCTAATTATGAGTGAATGCTATTACTTAGTCCTGACCCATTGGGTACTCTAATCATATTAATAAGGTCTAGACTCTCTTTCAAGCTTGAATTCGCACCATTCGATGCTTGGTTCACCCGAATGTCCTCAATCATCCCATTTAGTGCCTCTTTCATCTTTTTGGCTCCAACTCGTGTTATTGGGCCTTCTAGAATGTGCAATAAACCTTTTGCATCCTTTGAGGCCTTCCACCTATCATCTCTAAGGTTCTCATCATGGGGTTTGTATGATTAGAGTCTGACTTAGCTTCCTGGGTATTGTTTGATTCCTTGAATGCATTGAGTCTGATGTGAAAAACCCTAGAAAGACGTGGCTTAGGGACCCAACACACACAAGGAATTAAAGAATAACCAGGAAAGCTAAATCAGAGTTTAATAACACAAACCTTAGACCTAACATTCAAAGTAACATGAACCTAGGATATTTAAGAAGGAAATGGATGTCACACTCTAAAAAAGAAAGGAATTGGGAGTGATAAGTCAATTTGAATGCCACAAGAAGAAGTGCCTCTTGATAAATTCTTTAGTTCTCAAAAGAACCAAGGGAGAAAAACTCTTACTTTCTATTTCACTCAAAATTGTCTAATCTTCTAGAGCTTACAAGTGGTGTCTATTTATAGGCTAAGATAGCAATCCTAAGGAGACACAAAATCCTACTTAAGAAAAATCCTTATTTAGGAGGAATTCCTATCTAAGGACAAATTCTTACACAGATAATAAACTCTTAATTAGGAGTGAATGATATTACTTAGTCCTAATGCCTTAGGTAGTCTAATCATATTAATAAGGCTCAGACTCTCTTTCATGCTTGAATTCACACCATTGGAAGCTTGGTTGGCCTAAATGTCCTCAATTAGCCCATTTAGTGCCTCTTTCATCTTTTTGGCTATAACTCCTGTTATTAGGCCTTCTAGAATGTGCAATAGACCTTTTACATCCTTTGAGGCCTTCCACCCATCATCTTTAAGGTTCTCATCATGGGGTTTGTATGATTAAAGTTTAACTTAGCTTCTTGGGTATTGCTTGATTCCTTGCATGCATTGAGTTTGATGCAAAAGCCCAAGAAAGATGTGACTTAGGGACTCAACACACATAAGGAATCAAAGAATAACCAGGAAAGCTAAATCAAATTTTAATAACACAAACCCGAGACCAAACATTTGAAGTAACAAAAACCTAGGGTATTTAAGAATATGGATGCCACACTCCAGAAAAAAAAAAGGAATTGAGAGTGATAAGTCAATTTGAATGCCACAAGAAGAAGTACCTCTTGATAAGTTCTTTAGTTCTCAAAAGAACTGAGGAAGAAAAACCCTTGCTTTCTATTTCACTTAAAATTGTCTGATCTTCCAGAGCTTGCAAAAGGTGTCTATTTAAAGGCTAAGATAGCAATCCTAAAAAGACACAAAATCCTACATAAGAAAAATTTTTATTTAAGAGGAATTCCTATCTAGAGACAAATTCTTACATAGACAATAAACTCCTAATTTGGAGTGAATGTTATTACTTAGTCTTGACCCATTAGGTACTCCAATTATATTAATAAGGCATGGACTCTTTTTCAAGCTTGAACTCACACCATTTAAAGCTTGGTTGGCCTAAATGTCCTTAATCAGCCCATTTAATGCCTCTCTTTTTTTTTGGCTCCAGCTCATGTTATTAGGCCTTCTGGAATGTGCAATAGACCATTTGCATCCTTTAAGGCCTTCCACCCATCATCTTTAAGGTTCTTATTATGGGGTTTGTATGATTAGAGTCCAATGAAAAACATGAAGAATTGCAATAGTAAGTTATGGAACTCTTGAATAAGGGTTTCATAAGGGAGAGCCTCTAATGTGGAGAACCCTGAAAAGACGTGGCTTAGGGACCCAATGCATATAAGGAATCAAAGAACAATTGAGACATGCCTATGACTATAAAGATGATGTAGAAGATGATGAGTTTGATGATCGAACAACTAACAATAGTAGAGATTAGAGAGAATTTGGGAGGCAAGGCACCTATGACCATGATTTGGGCAAAGTATTAAAATGACAATTCCTCCATTCCAAGTTAAGAATGATCCTGATACATACATAGAATGGGAGAAGAAAGTTGAATTGGTTTTTGATTGCCACAACTATTCTGAGGAGAAAAATGTAAAGCTTGCTGCTGTTGAATTTACTGATTATACTATTATTTTATGGGATCAACTTGTTTTGACTAGGAGAAGGAATCATGAGCAGCCTATTGATACATGGGAGGAGATGAAGGCTATCATGAGAAGGAGGTTTATCCCTAATCATTATTACAGGGAGTTGTACCAAAGGCTGCAAGGGCTCACTCAAGGCACCAAAAGTGTGGAGGACTACCACAAAGAGATGGAGATCACCATGATTAGGACAAATGTAGAAGAAGATAGAGAGGCAACCATGGCTTGATTTCTACAAGGTCCAAATAGAGACATAACATGGTTGAATTGCAACATTATGTAGAATTAGAAGACATGGTGCACATGGCAATGAAAGTTGAAAGGCAACTTAAATGAAAGGGTTCCATACAGTTTGGGCAGAACTCAGGTTCTACATCATCTTGGAAGATGAATTAGAGTAAAAGGGATAAGAAGGCCGATTATAAGTCTAAAGCTGAGCTCTCCAAGCACAAGAATATGGGTTTTAGCAAGGAGGCAGGTAATTTTGACCCCCAACCAAGTAGAAATAGAGATGTTAAATGTTTTAAGTGTCTGGGCAGGGGTCACATTGCATCTCAATGTCCAACTACAGTGATCTTGAAACTACAAGTGAATCAGATCATGATTCTGTGCCATCATTAGAGGGTGAAAGTGATGGAGAGGAGTATCTGGTTAATGGAGTTGCTCTTGTCATAAGGCAAGCATTGAATGTGCAAGTGAAGGAAGAAATTAAGGTGCAATGAGTTAACATCTTTTAAACGAGGTGTCTCATCAATGACAGGGTATGTAGTATGATTATTGATGGTGGGAGTTGCACTAATGTTGCTAGCATAACTATGGTTGAGAAGCTGAATTTACCTACTATGAAGCATCCTAGGCCATACAAGCTTCAATGGTTGAACAAAAGTGGTGAAGTCAAGGTAGATAAGTAAGTGCTCATGTCATTTTCTATCGGAAGGTACCATGATGAAGTTTTATGTGATGTTGTACCTATGCATGCGGACCATATTCTATTTGGAAGGCCATGGCAGTTTGATAGGCGAGTCATGCATGATGGCTTCAAGAATCGATATTCTTTTGTAATGAATGAAAAACCAGTCACTCTTGTACCATTATCACCCCAATAAGCTTATGAGGATCAGTCAAGGATTAAAGTAAGAGTGAACAAAAAAGAGAGGTTGACAAAAGAGAGAAGAGAGGAGAACATGTGAGGACACAAGAGAGAGAGAAGAAAACAGAAAGTTTCTATGCAAAAGAACGTGATGTTGAAAGAGCATCTTATGCCAAACAGCTTATAATCCTACTTTTGTACAAAGAGGTTTATTTTAACGCTAACAAGTTTGACCTATCTTTCCTAGTGTTGTTGTTGCTCTATTACAAGAATTTTAAGATGTTTTCCTTGATGATATCCTAAGTGGATTGCCACCTAAGAGAGGAATTGAGCATCAAATTGATTTCATCTCTAGCTCATCCATCCCAAACCAGCCAGCAACTAGGAGTAATCTCGAGGAGACAAAGGAGCCTCAAAGGCAAGTTAAGGAACTTATTTGGAAAGGACATGTGAGGGAAAGTATAAGTCCTTGTGCAGTACCTCTCTTACTTGTACAAGAAAAGTTGAACAAAAGACATGCTAAGTGGATCAAATTCATTCAAACCTTTCCCTACATCATCAAGTATAAACAAGGCGATGATTTGAGAACAAATCCTTTCGAGGATAGGAGGAATGATGAGAACCCTAGAGATGATGGATGGAAGGCTTCAAAGGATGCAAGAGGTCCATTGCACATTCTAGAAGGCCCAATAACACGAGCTAGAGCCAAAAAGATGAAGGAAGCACTAAATGGGCTGATTAAGGACATTTAGGCCAACCAAGCTTCAAATTGTGAGAATTCAAGCTCGAAAAAGAGTTTAGGCCTTATTAATATGATTAGAGTACCTAATGGGTCAAGGCTAAGTAATAGCATTCATTCCTAAATAGGAGTTTATTGTCTGTGTAAGAATTTGTCCCTAGATAGGAATTCCTCCTAAATAAGGATTTTTCCTAAGTAGGAATTTGTGCCACTTTAAGATTGTTATCTTAGCCTATAAATAGGCATCCCTTGTAAGCTCTAGAAATTCAGACAATTTTGAGTGAAATAGAAAGCAAGGGTTTTCTCTCTCGGTTCTTTTAAGAACTAAAGAACTTATCAAGAGGTACTTCTTCTTATGGCGTTCAAATTGACTTATCACTCCTAATTCCTTTCTTTTCTAGAGTGTGGCGCCCATATCCTTCTTAAATACCATAAGTTCATGTTCCTTTGAATGTTGGGTCTAGGGTTTGCATAATTAAAGTCTGATTTAGCTTTCCTAGCTGTTCTTTGATTCTTTGTGTGTTGGGTCCCTAAGCCATGTCTTTTTAGGGTTTTCTACATCAACTTCATTCGCTAATTCTCCATATGTGTGTAATTAGAGTAATCAATAACTCCACTATGATAGGATTTTATCTTAGTTTTTACTCTTTTAGAAAATAGGTAGGTGACATAGATAGAAACTTTTCTTTTCAGAAAATACTATATCTTCCCTATTAAAAACTTTAGAGAAGAAGACATCTTTGTACAACCTAAATTGGGACCAATCCGGACACCTCAAATTAATGAGTTGTTCATATGTCTTGTCTACCAATAAGGTGGACAAACTAATAAAATGATTAGTAATGGTATAAAATAGTGCATTAATACTATTAGATATTTCATGCCTTGTTCTATTTAAACAACATTAAATTTTTGACCTTTACCTTTATTTGTTAAATAAAAGTGCCACCAACCTTTAAACTGTCTAGTAAATCCATCTACTATAAATCTTGCTATTTGGTGGTCAGAATTACCTCCCTTAGTTTTTGCAGCAGTAGCAAACATCATCATATAATGTAGTAGAATGAGAATATGATTTTTTGATATCCCATCTAAATTCCATTCTATGATGCTTCTACCATTATATTGTACATAATTGTACTCAGACTATTCCTTTAATAAGAGGTTAACCAAGATAGGTCTAGGATAATACAGTTTTGTAGAGACTTTATTAAAAGTCATCTTATTAATTTCCATACTTTCCTTCTTACTAGAAGGTGATGGATCCTTTTGACTTGGGTTTTGTTCTAATAAGAACATTTCTTGAATTTTCTCCACATAATCTTCAATCTCTATTTCTTCTTCTATAATTTCTTCCTCTTTTCCTAATATAGAAACGCCCTTTTCTTTTAATCTTAGGTTTTCTAACCTTTTAATTATTTCATCAACTAATTCTATTTTCTTCAGAATTTTTACCTAACACACTGTAATTTATTTCCTCTGATGACATAGGTTTGAATAAAACCTTTTTTTTTCTATTTCTAGTTTAATTAGAGGTTTTAGAGTTTTCTGAGCTACTTCTTCTATCTTTTCTTCAACTTTGTTAAACTAATTTCCTATAAATTTAAGATAAAGATTAGTATAATTTCTTTGCTCCCCAATAGCACCAGTAAAGGGTACCTCTTTATATGGTGAAACTATAACTTTACGATCTTTATTTTTATACTTAAATTAAGCACATATGGATGAACACTATTAACCCTTTTTTTCCTTTTCTTGTAACATATTCTTAATATGCTTTTTCAAGAACCATACATTCCTTGAGGGTAAAAAAATCTGTGAAAGGTTTTTTTTTTTTTTTTTTAAAGTTTATATACCTTTTCCATATAAGTGAACATATCTACAGGTCCCATTTTATTGTTATATATCTTATGGCTTTTATGCCATACTTTTTGTTCTTTTTCATTATAGGTCATAAAAAACCATTTTCCTTTTATACTATTTTTGAGAGAGTAAAATAACTCTCTTACTTTTTTGTTTATCTCATCAACTATTTCTAGGACATAGAGACTCTTATCTTTATCTTAATATCCCATATTAGAAAGAGATGGAGACCTAGACCTAGGAACATTATGTTTGTGCTTCTTGTAAGGAGAATAATGTATGATGTACACAAAAATGTTAATTTGATGATCATTTAGTGTGAATGATTCCTTGTAATGAAAGAAGAAGCTTTTTTACTAATAAATAAAGTGATAGTTTGATCATTTAGGCAATTAATGATTTGAGCAATATGTAATGGTGGAATTTAATGGATTCAAAGTTCCAAAAGTGTAAGGATGTGCTAATCGTAATGAATATAATGTTTTGTATAGATCCAAAATTTCATTTCATGATAGTTTGTGGGAGTTGCTCCTTACAATGAAAGGAGAAGTCTTGTTAGTAAGAAATGAAGTGACAATCTCATCTTTTAACAAACAAACAATTCAAAGCATGTGAGAAAAGTTAATCAAGATTAATGACTTCTATTGTTGTTGGACTTCAATGGATCAGACTACCAATTGTTTATTAACATGCCTATTGCGATGAATCTAATGTTTGGTGTAGGCACAAAATCTAATATCATGATCATTTTGTCCCCACATTTTCTTTCTTTAATCTCTTGCCACCCTCTACTCTCTTCTCTTTCCACACATTTTTTATGTAATCTCTTCACACCTTTGCTCCCTATTCACTTTACTCTCTTTTCTCTCCTCACATTACGCTTTTGTTATAGTTCTCTCTTAACTCTCTCCCAATAATTTCTCCATTAACACTCTCCCCACATTTCTCTTTTTATACATTGTTGACACATACTCTCCCATTTCTTTATATATTTTTTTCTCTCTCTTATAACCCTTCTTTAACAACCCAGTTACTTGTCGTTGCAACTCTTTTGCCTCCTCCAAATTACAATGCATGGAGGGCTTTGAAGTATCCATTAAGAATTCACAAAGGGCTAAAAAGATGAAAGTACTACTAAATAGCCTAATTGAAAATATTCAAGCCAACTAAGTAACAAATGGCTTGATTTCAAACTTGAAAAAGGACTAAGGCTTCATTAATAAGATTAGAGTGTTTAATAGGTTAGAGTTAAGTAATAAAGCTTTTCATCATGAAGCACAGCTTAAATTCAACTATTAGCTGAATAGGTTAGACCGTTAGTTCATTTCTTGCTAACAAGGTTTCTCCTTTCATTACAATAGCTCATTCCCACGATATGTTCATGAAATTAACTTCTATAGCACACTGAATGCAATGAATTCGATCAAACATGCTAGTCATTGGTCTTGATTAGCTTTTTTTTTTTTTCAGATATTGAGAGATTTAATTCCTGAATAATGAGATCATCTCTTCATTTCTTGCTAACAAGGCTCTTCCTTTCGTTGCAATGACTCCTTTGTTAACATTATATTCATTATGAAAAACACATCTTTACAACTTTAATCCATTGAATTTCATGAAGTAAGGGAGACACTGATCTTGATTAACTTTGTTGCTTCTCATTTTATTGCATGAACTTATTTACACAAAATGATAGTGAAGTTAACTTTTGTGTCACCGAACATTATATACAACAAACATGTTCTTATTGGTTTGAATGGTTCACTTCCTAAAGGATGAGTCTATCACTTCTTTTATTGCTGGTTTGAATGGTTCACTCCAAAGAACTGCCATGTTTAACTCTTCCTCATCTTGATGCTTTTAAAATAGTTGAAATTGATTTATTAGATAAAGGTTATGGAGAAATCCTTAAGCAAAGGATTAATTCAAAAGAACAACTTATTTGTTCCAAAAATCTTAGCTAGAGTTTGGAAGGGAGCTAAAGTTAATTACTCCACTATTAAAAAAGAAATCTTAGCTACTGTGTTATGTATTTGAAAATTTGAAAGTGATCTGTTAAATTGGAAATTCCTTTTAAGAATTAATTGTAAGGCAGCATAGGATATCCTTACTAAAGATGTTAAAAACCTCACCTCCAAACAAATCTTTGCAAAATGGTAAGGAATACATTTTGTGTTTGACTTTGATATTGAGTTTATTAAAGGAAATTGTAATTCTTTACCAAATTTCCTAATTCGTAAATTTTTTCAGGGAACTAAAAAATGAGTAAAAGGCCTCTAATACAAGGGCCTTAATTCTCAGCAAAGTTGATTGATTTACCTGCTAAAGGTATAGTTGCATGAGAAAAAGAAGTTGATAAACTTCATGATGACATGTATGAGCGAGCTTTGGATAAATCCATCAAGTCCAAAAAAGGAAAAGAATTACAACCACACACAATTTCAAATGGAGTAACTAGTAGTAGAATGAACATTCCTATTATATGCAAACTCTATATATGGCAAACAATCATCCCACTTATTCAAATTCATTTGAATAATAGCCTGCAACAAAATAGAAAGAATCACACACAAAGATGTATAGAACATGTATAGAAACACACTAATGAAAAGAAGCTAATAGAGGTAAGAAAAGAATACTTACAAAAATAAAGTTTTCATTAAAAGAGGGAGGAGGAGAAATATTACAAAAGAGGGAGAGAGAAGCAAATTTAACTCCTCATTCCAATTCTGCAGCATTTTCAACATAAAATGCTAGGTAACTCCAAGGACTATTACTTTTGCTAATAAGTCATTTCTCTAAGAGATCATCTATTTCCTTTTTATAGATCTCTAAATGCCTTTGTCCCATAGCTATGGGCCAGGTCTTAGTAGGAATTTGACTTTCACTAAAAGTCACTTCATATGGTAATTCTACCATATGTCTTTTTCCTATTCCAAAAAGTTGTAGGAATCTCGACACAGACTACTGTTTTTAACATTCTTTGTATTTTTGTATCTTAACTTAAAAATAGGATATCCTCATACTAACATGAAGGACTACTTGTATTATTAGTAGATTTGACATGAAATGGGCTCAGTGGTTATTGAACCTATAGAATGAGGTACTAGTACAAGCTACAACCATAAAGAATGGCATATGCCAAATTTAAAATAAAGAAAATTCTTTATCCTAAAAATTGGCAAGGACTTTTATTTGCTACCAAGGATCTTAAAGAATGGTTGAAGGTTAAATTCTATAATTATTTTGACATTATTTTGACTATATTGAAGCATGGAAAAGACCTTTGTTATATGAAAATAGGTAAAAGAAATTTAGTTGGTTCATTCAAATTCACTTTCTGAATAATCCAAAGAAATTTCCTAACTGGCTTAAAACTTCATTTTTCAAGTGGGATACATCCCATTACTTTACCAAACAAGATAAGAACTGCTTATGAATAGTTTTGTTTAAAGACCTTTTACTATTATTTGCCTCTTTTTACCATGTCTCATGGATTATCAAATGGGATTATACCATTATGACTAAGTAAGTTAGTATACTAGACATGGATGTAAAACATGTCCCATGGATAGCCAAACAAATTAATATTTGTTGGTGGGAAAAGTTTAATTTTTTTGAAGCTGGTGCCTACACAACCAAGGAGATAATAAGCCTAAATGGTCCAAAGGCTCCACCGGGACCCTGGGTATCTAGTAATCCAAAACAATTATTCAAAACCTGATAAAGTACATCAAAAGAAAAATTACTAGATATAATGACATCATTGCTTCTAACAGGACTCACTTGGCACACTAAATCCATTAAATTTCATCAAATAAAAAGGTCATTTGTGATAAGCACATCGTTACAACTTTAGCACTTTAAATCAATTGAATTCCATTAAACAAAGGAGTCATCAATCTTGATTACCTTTTTCTTCTTTTGAGTTCAAAGGATGAGCCCGTGCATCAATATAATCAAAATAATTATAGGTTTGAAACCATCAAAAGAGGATTTAAAATTGGATCTAGTTATAGCTTCAAAGATTGGGCCTACACCAAAATTAGAAAAAAGAAAATTCTTTATCTAGAAGATTGGCGAGGGGATCTCTTTGGCTACAAAGAGTTGAAAGAATGGTAGAAGGTTAAAACCTATAATTATTTTGATTATATCGATGCATGGGAAAAAGGCATTATTATATGAAAATAAGTAAAGGAAATTTAGTTCATTCATTCAAATACATCTTCTGAATGACCCAAAAAGATTTCCAAATTGGTTTAAAACCTAGTTTTTCAAATGGGGTTTACATCATTTAACCTTACACCATAAAGTTAGGATTGTTTATGAACAGTTTTGTGAAGCAAATGAAGAGGTTAAAGACCCATTGTTAATGTTTGCAGCATAGTATCATGTTCCATGAATTATTAAATGGGACTACACCATTATGGTTAAATAGGTTGATGTCCTAGATGTTGACATGAGACGTGTTTCATAGCTGGCAAGGCGAATTAATATCTGATGGTGGGAAAATTTACACTAATTTATACAATTACTAACCATTTTATATCAAACGTTTGATATAAACACAAGATCATTTCATAATCAATTTGTTTTGATGAGTCCATTCAGCAAGGCAACAAGCCTTTTACAAAGAAATGAAGTTAAAGTCCTATCTTTTAAGAAATGAACCATTCAAACAATGTGAGAAAAGTTAATCAAGAACAATGGCTTTTATGTTTGATGGACTTCAATGGATTCAATCTACAAAAGTCTATTTACAAGCTTGTCAATAACTTTTATGTTTGATGAATCTAATGTGGCTTCGTCTTGTGTTGCAAGGAATTGATATTTGAAAAATATGGTACTAAAGTGCAATTTACTGAAAAATGGTACCCCACCATATGGCCAACCACTACATACCTAGCATATCAGGGTTACTAGCCTCTCTCCTTTCCAATGTGAATCCCAAAAGATGTGACTTAGAGACCCAACACACACTAGGAATTGAACAAGAACTCAAGAAAGTTAAATCAGATTTCAATCATATAAGACTTAAATCTAATGTTTAAAGGAACATGAATCTAAGGTATAAAGAAAGAGATGGACACCACACTCTAGAAAAGAATGAACTTTGGGAGTCATAAGCTGGATTGAACACCATAAAAAGAATTAGTTGTTGATAAGTTCTTTAGTTCTTAAAATAACCAAAAGAGAAAATTCTTACTTTTATTTTACCTAATGATTTGCTCCTTTTAACAATGAAATCAAGCCTATTTATAGGCTAAATTAAGAACTCTAGAGATCAAGACAAACTTCTTAAGGAGGATGACAACAAGTCTACTCCTATTTTTTAGGGATTGTGGTATAAACACTTACAATCACTTCACACACAAGCCCATTCAACATCCTTATAGAATTAATAAAGCCTGGGCCTACATTAAGGTATGCTTTGCCACCCTTCAAGCTTGAATTGGCTTCTTTGGTGAAAACTTCTTCAATCAACTTGCTAAGTGCTCCTTTCATCCTTTTAGCTCTTAAACATATCATTGGCCTTTCTTGAATACTCAGTGGATTCTTAGAAGCCCTCTATGTATCAACTTCTTTGTGGATCTCATCATTCTCCCTCTCCTCAAAAGGATTTGTCCTCCAATCATCACCTGCATTAAAATAGCTCTAATGCTAATATAGTGGTTTTGTTAACCACTTTACAGTTAATGCACATCCCTCAAGTCCCACCTTTCTTAGGTATAAGCAATACTAGAACTACACACAGATTGCCATAAGCTCCTTAACTTGCCTTTCAAACTCCTTTGTCTAATAATCTCTTCCTTTAAGAATTACATGCAAGAAAAGCTAATCAAAATCAATAGCTCATTTTTTGATTAAAGATTGTTAGAGTACTGAGGGTGTATGAACGTTGTTGTCACTAAGAAAACACTATTTGGTGTAGTCAAAAAAGTTCATTTCGTATGCTTGAGTCCTTGCAATGAAAGATGAAACTAGTTAGTTAAATGAAGTGACAACCTCATTCTTGAAATTTGAACTATTCAATACCTAAAAAAAAGCTAGTTAAGATCAATGACTCCTTTATTTGATGGAATTCCATGGATTTAAAGTACAAAAAGTGTAAGGATGTAATTGTTGCAATGAATATAATGTTTGGCATAAACACATAAATTAATTTCATGATCATTTTTTTGTGAATGAGCCCTTCAAACAAAAATAGAAACCTTGTTTCCCATGCTTCAATATAATCAAAGTAATCCTAAGTTTTAACCTTCCACCATTCTTTTAATTCATGGTAACCAAAGAGATTAACTTACCAATCTTTTGGATAAAGAATTTTCTTTAACTTAAATTTGTCATAGGCCCAATCTCTAAAGCCATAACTAAATCCTCTTTATATAGATTCAATAGCCACTGAACCTGTTTCAAGAAGTATGTGCTAATAATACAGACAATCCTTTACATTAGTTTAAGGATACACATCATCTTTAAGATAAACAAGTGCAACCTCATTAGGTTTAAGCTAAGCATAATTATTTTCCATATCATATAAAAAGTATATATGCTTAGGAATGAAAGGATATATGATGGATTTATCCAAAGTTCACTCATATGTGTCGTCATGAAGTTTTTCGACTTCTTTTTCTCATGCAACTGTACCTTTAAGGAAGAGTTTAACTTAGCAGTTCTTTAGTTCTTAATTTTATTTTTCTTAATTACCTTAGTATGCTCATCTATCCATTCAAAAGGATTTTTCTTTAATCTTCCAAATAAAAGCTCAGTATCATAAACTAATTCCTTATAAAATTATGAAATATAATTTAAACATCCTAAAAACCTTTGCAATTGTTGCTTTTCTCTAATTTCATCATGAAATTTAGAGACAAACTCAATTGCTTGGTTAATAGGAATAATAGTACCATTTTCAATTATGTGACCAAGGAATCTAACCTTAGTTTGGAATAACTTCAACCTTTAACCAATATGGCTTATTTAGCTTTTTTAATAACCTTTAAAAATAGGTTAAATGCTTAAAAAGTTGTTTTATTGTGTTAGAAAATACTAACACATCATCAATATAAACAATAGAAAATGCTACATAAGTATTAAATATTTAATTCATAATCTTTTGAAATTCAAAGGGTGCATTTTTTAACCCAAAAGGCATTACATTCCATTCATAATGCCCAAATGGTACTATAAATGTTGTTTTATATTTATCTTTCTCGTGAATCTGAATCTTCCAATAGCCATATTTCATGACAAATTTTTGAAAATACTTAGACTTCATAAAGTCTATTAAGCAAATCTTTCTTATTAAGTATAGGATTTCAAATCTTGAAAATAATTGGGTTTCATAAAACCTATTAAGCAAATCATTCTTATTAGGTATAGGAGACATAATCCATCTTAAGACTTTATTTAAAGGCTTTTAATTAATAACTAATCTTTATACCCCTCATTCCACTTTAATAGCATTTTCAACATAAAATGCTAGGCAACTCTAAGGATTATTACTTTTTCTAATAAACCCTTTTTTTAATAGATAATCTATTTGTTTTTTACAAATCACTAAATGCCTTGGCCCCATGGCTATGGGTTAGGCCTTGTAGGAATTTGATTTTCAGGGAGTTAAGTAAAATGATTAGTAACTGCATGATCTGTTTCTACATTATATGATGATGTTTGCTACTGTTGCAAAAACTAAGGGAGGTAATTCTAACCCCCAAATAGTAAGATTTATAGTAAATGAATTTACTAAATAGTTTAATGGCTAGTGGGATTTTTATTTAACCAATGAAGCTAAAGTTCAAATATTTAATGCAATTAAAATAGAACAAGGTGTGCAAACTTCAAATAGTGTTAATGCACTAATTTATGTAATTACTAATCTTTTATTGGTTTAGTCACCTTATTGGTAGACAAGACATATGAATAACTCATCAATTTGAGATATTCGAATTTGTCCAATTTTGGTGGTACAAAGATGTCTTCTTCTCTAAAGTTTTATTAGAGAAGATAACCAAAGTATTTTTTGAAAGAAAAGTTTTTGTCTAAATTACCTACCCTATTTTCTAAAAGAGTAAAAAGAGTAAAAAAAAAAAAGTTAAAATCTTATTGTGGTGGAGTTATTGATTACTCTAATTGCACATATAAAGAATTAGCTACTAAAGTGGTAGGTAAAGGAGTTAAACTGTATAATAAAATAAAACTACATAGGCAATTGCAAAATTAAAAAGCTCTAGGCAAAAGAGCCTTAAGAGATTTTTGTGAACAAATGGGTTATCCATCTATGAGATATCTACAAAATTTAAGAAATGGTGTTATAAACCCATACCTCAAAAGAAATTCTTTTATGAAAAAGGAAAATCAAAAGAAAAGAAAAGGCCTATTCTACCAAAAAAGAAAAGAAAAATGATTGTTTATTATAAATGAAAAAAGATAAGGCATTATTCTAATAAACATAAAATGAAACAAAAATTCAAGAATTATATGTAGATGAAAACCTTAAGAGGTCATTAATGCATATCTTCATAGTTGGTATCAAAGCTTGGTTCTAGATCAAGTTGGATCAACTCATTCTTTAATTTTCTACCTTGTGATTTATTTATTTTTGTTTAGTTTGTTTATTAAGTGCGTTACCATTCAAATGCATTAATCTATCCATTTGTAACCCTTCTCACTTTGCTCATTTGTTTGAGATCATAACTATCATAAACATTCTAATTTTAATTCCAATTGTTGTCTCCAAGAGTTCTAATATTGTTTTGTGTTAAGTAAAAAAAAAAAAAACAAAAAAAGAGGAACAAAAAAAGAGAAAAAAAGAAAAGAAAGGAGAAACAAAAAGAAAAGGCATCAAATTCATGTTATTAATAAAATTTAAATAGTTTGGTCATATTGGCCACAATAATAATATAGTTTTTTTGCTCAACTCCAATTTTGCCATCTCATTTCTTGTTATGTCCTCCAAGTTTGTCCTCTAGGTCTAACCCCCTATCCTGATTTTTGTGAGTTTAGTTAATTAAATTTGTTTGCCTTAATATCCTTTTGTTTTTTTTTTTTACACCTTGTTCTCCATTTATCTTATTTTCTATCGGAAGGTACAATGATGAAGTTTTATGTGATGTTATACCTATGTATGCAGGCTATATTTTATTAGGAATGCCATTGTAGTTTGATAGGTGAGTTATGCATGATGGCTTGAAGAATCAATATTTCTTTGTAATGAATGAAAAACTTGTTAGTCTTGTACCATTATCACCTTAACAAGCTTATAAGGATCAGTTAAGGATTAAAAATGAGAGTGAACAAAAAAAGCGAGATTGAAAAAAAGAGAAAAGAGAGGAGAAAATGTGAGGACACAGGAGAGAGAAGAAAACAAAAAGTTTCTATGCAAAAGAATGTGATGTCAAAAGAGCATTTTATGCCAAACAGCCTATAATTGTACTTTTGTACAAAAAGGCTATTTTAACACTAGCAAGTTTAACCTGTCTTTACCTAGTATTATTGCTGCTTTATTGCAAGAATTTGAAGATGTATTCCCTGGTGATGTCCCCAGTGGATTGCCACCTAAGAGAGGAATTAAGCATAAAATTGATTTCATCCCTGATGTATCCATCTCAAACTAGCCAGCATATATGAGTAATCTTGAGGAGACAAAGGAACTTCAAAGGCAGGTTGAGGAGTTTCTTTCAAAAGGATATGTGAGGAAAGCATGAGTGTTTGTACTATTCCTGTCCTACTTGTACCCAAGAAAAATGGGACTTAGAGGATGTGTGTTGATTATCGAGCAATCAACAAAATCACTGTAAAGTATCATCACCCCATACTTAGGTTAGATGACATGTTGGATGAATTATATGGTTTGTGTGTCTTTTCTAAGATTGATTTGAAAAGTGGATATCACTAGATTAGGATGAGAGAGGGAGATGAGTGGAAAATAGCTTTCAATTCAAAACTAAGTATGGTTTGTATGAATGACTTGTTATGTCATTTGGTCTCACAAATGCCACCAAGCACTTTTATGTGACTAATGAATCATATTTTGTGTCTATTCATTGGTAAATTTTTGGTTGTGTATTTCAATGATATTTTGGTGTATAGTAAAAGCCTAGAAAGCATCTTGATCAATTACATTCTATTTTATGTGTTTTACATTCTGAGAAATTGTATTCTAACTAAAGAAATGTTTCTTTTGTACCATTCAGATCATATTAATAAGGCTTGAACTCTCTTTTAAGCTTGAATTCGCACCATTTGAAACTTTGTTCGCCTGAATATCCTTAATCAGCCTATTTAGTGCTTCTTTCATCTTTCTAGCTCTAGCTTGTGTTATTGGGCCTTCTGGAATGTGCAATGGACCTCTTGCATCCTTTGAAGCCTTCCACCCATCACCTCTAAGGTTCTCATTAGATGTGTGTAGCTTTCATGGTCTAGCTAGTTTTCTATAGACACTTTGTTAGGGGACTTTAGCACCATTACTGCACCACTCATTGAGATTATCAAAAAGCACATGAGTTTTAGGTGGGGTAGTGATCAAGAAAAGGCTTTTAATTGCATGAAGAAAAAATTAAGTTTTGCACCCTTACTTGCTTAACTTGACTTTGCAAAAACTTTGAGATTAAGTGTGATGCTTAGGTGTTGGCACTGGAGTTGTTTTGATGCAAGAAAGGTGCCCAATTGCCTACTTTAGTGAAAAGCTAAGTGGAGGAAGCCTGAATCCTACTTATTATAAAAAGATGTATGCATTGGTAGAGGCTTTGGGGACATGGCAACATTACCTTTAGGCCCAAGGAGTTTGTCATCCATACTGACCATGAATCCTTAAAGCACTTCAAAGGACAAGGAAAGTTGAACAAAAGACATGCCAAGTGGATCAAATTCATTGAGACATTTCCCTACATCATCAAATATAAAACAAGGTAAGGAAAATGTGATAGTTGATGCATTATCTCGCAGCTATGCTCTAATTTGTACACTTACTGCAAAATTATTGGGATTTGAATATATTAAAGATTTTATATATGAATAATCCTAACTTTGCTAATGTGTATGGAGCATGTGAGAAGTCAATCTTTGAGAAGTTTTATAGGCATAAGGGTTTCTTATTTAGGGAAATCATTTATGCGTGCCTATAAGTTCTTTGAGGCAATTGGTTGTGAGATAAGCTTATTAGGGTGGTCTAAAGGGTCATTTTAAAGTTAGGAAAGCCCTAGATGTCCTAATTGAACATTTCTTTTGGCCACATATGAAACAAAGATGCTAAAAGGTTGTGTGAGAAATGCATAACTTGCAAATTAGGCTTAAATCTAGAGTCTTACCCCGCGGCCTGTATACCCCCTTTCCCATACTTAGCCATCCTAGGTTGATTTATCTATGGACTTTGTACTAGTTTTCTACGATCAAAAAGGGGTAAGGATTCTGTATTTGTTGTTGTTGATAGATTTTTAAAGATAACACACTTCATCCCATGCCATAAAACTGATGATGCAAGTAATGTGAATAACTTATTCTTTAAAGAAGTAGTACATTTGCATGGCATGCCGTGGAGCATTGTTTCAAATCAGGATACAAAGTTCTTAAGTTACTTTTGGAAGATTTTGTATGGTAGCTTAGGTACTAAGCTATTGTTTTTAACTACTTGTCATCCACAAAACTGATGGGTAAACTAAAGTGGTTAATCAAACTCTTTCTACTCTTTTGCATGCTATTATTCAAATGAATTTGAAAACATGG
>JAIRCJ010000683.1:0-63338 GCA_020883675.1 Bruguiera gymnorhiza
CGATGCTTTGTCGAATTCCTTCTCTAGGTTGTCTCACACAGCTCCTGCTTTCACCGTCTCCATGGTCTCACCTGTCTTCTATTTCACGGTCTTACTGTTTCCGGTCTGTCCTCATGATTATGGTCTTCATGCCGTTGAACGTTCTGGTCTCACGCCTTATCCTGACATACACCCACGCTTCTGGTCTACTGTTTCACATCTCTTGACCTGCCTCACGCTACTGGTTTTTTCTGGTTCACGTCTTTCACTTGCCTCACGCTTCTGTCTGCTGTCTTCTCTTCCGGGTGGTCTCACGGATACCAAGTCTGTTGTCTTCTCTTCTGGGTGGTCTCACAGATACCAGGTCTGTTGTCTTCTTTCCGGGTGGTCTCACGGATACCAGGTTTGCTGTCTTCTCTTCCGGGTGGTCTCACGGATACCAGGTCTGCTGTCTTCTCTTCGGGTGGTCTGTTTCTTATTTCTCTCTTGCTGGTTGTGTGTTTCTGGTTTGCTTGTAGGAGGCATTTCTGGTTTGCTTTTCTTTTTTTTTTGGCTGGTTGTTGTAGGGTTACCATTTATTCAATTGTGTTGGCCTTAACCAATTTTGTCTTCCAAGGCCTTTATATACTCTCTTCCATGAAACCTAATAGGGCTTACATGGCAGATTTACGTTCTTGCCCTTACGCGACAAATTTACTTTTTTGTCCTTCCATGTGGCTTTACTTTCTTGCACACTTAACCCTAGTTGACAACAATCACAACCCATATAAGGTTGTGGGAACAACATATATTTTTCTCACCAATTAAATCGAACAACATGAACAATAATTTAAAAATCAAAATATTTCAATTTTGCAATTTTTGGATTTTTTAGAATTTTAAAATCTACTAGGGATAAGTGAATTCTCAAAACTCTGTTGAATTCAAATTTTGAAATTTTCTAAATTGTCTCCTTTGCTTAAACGCAATTTAATGATGTGTATTTTATGCAATTGAGTCCATTATTTGTATTTTTTATTTTTAAAGATATTCAAATATTGTTATTTTTCTCACCAATCAAATCAATATGACATTTAACAATAAATTTAAAAAATCAAAATATCACATTTTTGCAATTTTTAAAATTTGTTAAGGATAAATGAATTATCAATACGCTATTAAAATTTAACTTTAGCAATTTTCTGAATTGTCTCCTTTGCCTTAACGCAATTTGAAATAATTCATATAATCTTCAACCAAATTACTTAAGAAAAGAAAAAAGTAATGGACTGTAATAAGAAGGTCCTGCACTTCCATTTAGGGATATATGCTTAACACAACATTGAACGTGAGATTGCTATTTATAATATTTCATCCACTAAGGTGTATTTTATGCAATTGGGTCCATTATGTGTATTTTTGTTCAATTAACATATTCAAATATTGTATTTTTCACATAATATATTTTTCTCTCCAATCAAATCAAACAACATTAATAATAAATTTAAAAATCAAAATATTCCATTTTGCAATTTTTAGAATTTTAAAATATGTTCGAAATAAATAAATTGTTAATAATCTGTAAAATTTAAATTTGCAATTTTCTTAATTGTCTCCTTTACCTCAATGTAATTTGAAACGATTTATAGAATTCCTGTCTTTAGACAAATTACTTAGAAAAAAGGAAAACCAATGGACTCTAAAAAGTTGGTTCCCCACTCTCATCTAGGGATATATGCTTTACACAACCTTGAAGCTTGAGATTACTATTTATAATATTCATCCACTAAAGAGTAATTTATGGAATTGAGTCCATTACTTGTATTTTGTTCGATTGACATATTCAAATATTATATTTTTGACATATTATATTTTTCTCACCAATTAAATCAAACGACATTCACAATAAATTTAAAAATCAAAATATTGCATTTTTGCAATAATTAGAATTTTAAAATCTACTAGGGATAAATGGATTGTGAATACTCTGTTGAATTTAACTTTTTCAATTTTTAGAATTGACTCCTTCGCCTCAATGCAATTTGAAATAATTTATATAATCTTCAGGCAAATTATTTAAGAAAAAGCAAAAGCAATCGACTGTAATAAGAAGGTTTTGCACTCCCATCTAGGAATATATGCTTAACACAAAATTGAAACTTGGGACTACTATTTATAATATTGATCCACTAAAGTATATTTTATGCAATTGAGTCCATTACTTGTATTTTTGTTCAATTAACATATTCAAATATTATATTTTTCACATATTATATTTTTCTCAACAATTAAATCAAACTACATTAACAATAAATTTAAAAATCAAAATATTTCAATTTTGCAATTTTTGGATTTTAGAATTTTAAAATCTACTAGGGATAAGTGAATTCTCAAAACTCTGTTGAATTCAAATTTTGAAATTTTCTAAATTGTCTCCTTTGCTTAAACGCAATTTAAAATGATGTGTATTTTATGCAATTGAGTCCATTATTTGTATTTTTATTTAATTAAGATATTCAAATATTGTATTTTTCTCACCAATCAAATCAAATGACATTAACAATAAATTTAAAAATCAAAATATCACATTTTTGCAATTTTTAAAATTTGTTAAGGATAAATGAATTATCAATACGCTATTAAATTTAACTTTAGCAATTTTCTGAATTGTCTCCTTTGCCTTAACGCAATTTGAAATAATTCATATAATCTTCAACCAAATTACTTAAGAAAAAGAAAAAGTAATGGACTGTAATAAGAAGGTCCTGCACTTCCATTTAGGGATATATGCTTAACACAACATTGAAACGTGAGATTGCTATTTATAATATTCATCCACTAAGGTGTATTTTATGCAATTGGGTCCATTATGTGTATTTTTGTTCAATTAACATATTCAAATATTGTATTTTTCACATAATATATTTTTCTCTCCAATCAAATCAAACAACATTAATAATAAATTTAAAAATCAAAATATTCCATTTTTGCAATTTTTAGAATTTTAAAATATGTTCGAAATAAATAAATTGTTAATAATCTGTAAAATTTAAATTTTGCAATTTTCTTAATTGTCTCCTTTACCTCAATGTAATTTGAAACGATTTATAGAATTCCTGTCTTTAGACAAATTACTTAGAAAAAAGGAAAACCAATGGACTCTAAAAAGTTGGTTCCCCACTCTCATCTAGGGATATATGCTTTACACAACCTTGAAGCTTGAGATTACTATTTATAATATTCATCCACTAAAGAGTAATTTATGGAATTGAGTCCATTACTTGTATTTTTGTTCGATTGACATATTCAAATATTATATTTTTGACATATTATATTTTTCTCACCAATTAAATCAAACGACATTCACAATAAATTTAAAAATCAAAATATTGCATTTTTGCAATAATTAGAATTTTAAAATCTACTAGGGATAAATGGATTGTGAATACTCTGTTGAATTTAACTTTTTCAATTTTTAGAATTGACTCCTTCGCCTCAATGCAATTTGAAATAATTTATATAATCTTCAGGCAAATTATTTAAGAAAAAGCAAAAGCAATCGACTGTAATAAGAAGGTTTTGCACTCCCATCTAGGAATATATGCTTAACACAAAATTGAAACTTGGGACTACTATTTATAATATTGATCCACTAAAGTATATTTTATGCAATTGAGTCCATTACTTGTATTTTTGTTCAATTAACATATTCAAATATTATATTTTTCACATATTATATTTTTCTCAACAATTAAATCAAACTACATTAACAATAAATTTAAAAATCAAAATATTTCAATTTTGTAATTTTTCAAATTTCAAAATCTGCTAAGGATAAGTGAGTTGTCAGTACTTTGTTGAATTGACATTTTGCAATTTTCTAAATTGTCTCCTTTGCCTAAATGCAATTTGAAATAATTGATATAATCTTCAGGCAAATTACTTAAGAAAAAGCAAAAGCAATGGACTGTAATAAGAAGGTTCTGCACTCCCATCTTAGGATATATACTTAACACAACAATGAAACTTGGGATTTATATTTATAATATTCATCCACTAAATTGTTTTTTATGCAATTAAGTCCATTACTTGTATTTTTGGTCAATTAAGATATTCAAATATTCTATTTTTCACACCAATCAAATCAAACGACATTAACAATAAATTTGAAAATCAAAATTTTACATTTTTGCAATTTTTAGAATTTTAAAATCTACTAGGAATAAATAAATTGTTAATATGCTGTTGAATTTAACTTTTGCAATTTTCTGAATTGTCTCCTTTGCCTTAATGCAATTTGAAATGATTTATATAATCTTCAGCCAAATTACTTAAGAAAAAGCAAAAGCAATGGACTATAATAAGAAGGTTTTGCACTTCCATTTAGGAATATATGCTTAACACAACATTAAAACTTGAGTTTGCTATTTATAATATTCATCCACTAAAGTGTATTTTATTGAATTGAGTCCATTACGTGTATTTTTGTTTAATTAACATATTCAAATATTGTATTTTTCACATATTATATTTTTATCACCAATCAAATCAAATGACATAAACAATAAATTTAAAATCAAAATATTACATTTTTTCAACTTTTAGTATTTTAGAATCTGCTCAAGATAAAGAAATTGTTAATAATCTGTAGAATTTAAATTTTGCAATTTTCTTAATTGTCTCCTTTGCCTCAATGTAATTTGAAACGATTTATAGAATTCCTGTCTTCAGACAAATTACTTAGAAAAAAGGAAAACCGATGGACACTAAAAAGTTGGTTCCCCACTCCCATCTAGGGATATATGCTTTACACAACCTTGAAACTTGAGATTGCTATTTATAATACTCATCCACTAAAGTGTATTTTAAGGAATTGAGTCCATTACTTGTATTTTTGTTCAATTAACTTATTCAAATATTATATTTTTTACACCAATCAAATCAACAACATTAACAACAAATTTAAAAATCAAAATATTGTATTTTTGCAATTTTTAGAACTTTAAAATCAGTTAGGGATAAATAGATCATCAATAATCATTAGATTTTAAATTTTGCAATTTTCTTAATTGTCTCCTCTGCCTCAGTGCAATTTAAAACGATTTATAAAATTCTTGTCTTCTAACAAATTACTTAGGAAAAAAGAAAAGCAATGGACTGGAATAAGATGGTTCCCCACTCCCATCTAGGGATATATGCTTTACACAACCTTAAAACTTGCGATTGTTATTTATAATATTCATTCACTAAAATGTATTTTAAGCAATTGAGTCCATTACTTCTAATTTTGTTCAATTAATTTACTCAAATATTATATTTTTCTCACCAATCAAATCAAACGACATTAACAACAAATTTAAAAATCAAAATATTGCATTTTGCAATTTTTAAAACTTTAAAATCAGCTAGGATAAATAAATCGTCAATAATCATTAGAATTTAAATTTTGCAATTTTCTTAATTGTCTCCACTGCCTCAGTGCAATTTAAAATGATTTATGGAATTCTTGTTTTTTAACAAATTACTTAGGAAAAAGGAAAAGCAATGGACTCGAATAAGATGGTTTCCCACTCCCATCTAGGGATATATGCTTTACACAACCTTGAAACTTAAGATTATTATTTATAATATTCATCCATTAAAGTGTAGTTTATGCAATTGAGTCCATTACTTGTAATTTTGTTCAATTAACTTACTCAAATATTATATTTCTCTCACAAATTAAATGAAATGACATTAACAATAAATTTAAAAATGAAAATATTTCAATTTTGTAATTTTTCGAATTTTAAAATTTGCTAGAGATAAATGAATTGTCAATACTCTATTGAATTTAAATTTTTAAAATTTCTTAATTGCCCCTTTGCCTCAATGCAATTTGAAATGATTTATAGAATTCTTGTCTTCAGACAAATTAGTTAAGAAAAAGGAAAAGGAATAGACTCTAATAAGATGGTTTCCCACTTCCATCCGGGGATATATGCTTCACACAACCTTGAAACTTGAGATTGCTATTTATAATATTCATCCTCTAAAGTGTATTTTATGCAATTGAGTCCATTACTTGTATTTTTGTTCAATTAACTTATTCAAATATTGTATTTTTCACACCAATCAAATCAAACGACATTAACAACAAATTTAAAAATCAAAATATTGTATTTTTGCAATTTTTAGAACTTTAAAATTAGCTAGGAATAAATAAATCATCAATAATCATTAGAATTTAAATTTTGCAATTTTCTTAATTGTCTCCTCTGCCTCAGTGCAATTTAAAATGATTTATGGAATTCTTGTTTTTTAACAAATTACTTAGGAAAAAGGAAAAGCAATGGACTCGAATAAGATGGTTTCCCACTCTCATCTAGGGATATATGCTTTATACAACCTTGAAACTTGAGATTATTATTTATAATATTCATCCATTAAAGTGTAGTTTATGCAATTGAGTCCATTACTTGTAATTTTGTTCAATTAACTTACTCAAATATTATATTTTTCTCACCAATCAAATCAAACGACATTAACAACAAATTTGAAAATCAAAATATTGCACTTTTGCAATTTTTAGAATTTTAAAATCTGCTAGGGATAAATAAATTGTCAATAATCTGTTGAATTTAAATTTTTAAAATTTCTTAATTGTCCCCTTTGCCTCAATGCAATTTGAAATGATTTATAGAATTCTTGTCTTCAGACAAATTAGTTAAGAAAAAGGAAAAGGAATAGACTCTAATAAGATGGTTCCCACTTCCATCCGGGGATATATGCTTCACACAACCTTGAAACTTGAGATTGCTATTTATAATATTCATCCTCTAAAGTGTATTTTATGCAATTGAGTCCATTACTTGTATTTTTGTTTAATTAACTTATTCAAATATTGTATTTTTCACACCAATCAAATCAAACGACATTAACAACAAATTTAAAAATCAAAATATTGTATTTTTGCAATTTTTAGAACTTTAAAATCAGCTAGGAATAAATAAATCATCAATAATCTTTAGATTTTAAATTTTGCAATTTTCTTAATTGTCTCCTCTGCCTCAGTGCAATTTAAAACGATTTATAAAATTCTTGTCTTCTAACAAATTACTTAGGAAAAAGGAAAAGCAATGGACTCGGATAAGATGGTTTCCCACTCCCATCTAGGGATATACGCTTTACACAACCTTAAAACTTGAGATTGCTATTTATAATATTCAGCCACTAAAGTGTATTTTATGCAATTGAGTCCATTACTTGTAATTTTGTTCAGTTAACTTACTCAAATATTGTATTTTTCTCACCAATCAAATCAAACGACATTAACAACAAGTTTAAAAATCAAAATATTGCACTTTTGCAATTTTTAAAATTTTAAAATCTACTAAGGATAAATAAATCGTCAATAATCATTAGAATTTAAATTTTACAATTTTCTTAATTGTCTGCTCTGCCTCAGTGCAATTTAAAATGATTTATGGAATTCTTGTTTTTTAACAAATTACTTAGGAAAAAGGAAAACAATGGATTCGAATAAGATGGTTTCTCACTCCCATCTAGGGATATATGCTTTACACAACCTTGAAACTTGAGATTATTATTTATAATATTCATCCACTAAAGTGTATTTTATTCAATTCAGTCCATTACTTGTAATTTTGTTCAATTAACTTATTCAAATATTGTATTTTTCTCACCAATCAAATCCAATGACATTAACAACAAATTTAAAAATCAAAATATTGCACTTTTACATTTTTTAAAATTTTAAAATATGCTAGAGATAAATAAATTGTCAATAATATGTTAAATTTAAATTTTTAAAATTTCTTAATTGTCCCCTTTGCCTCAATGCAATTTGAAATGATTTATAGAATTCTTGTATTTTTGTAATTTTTAGAACTCTAAAATCAGTTAGGGATAAATAAATCATCAATAATCATTAGAATTTAAATTTTGCAATTTTCTTAATTGTCTCCTTTGCCTAAGTGCAATTTAAAACAATTTATAAAATTCTTGTCTTCTAACAAATTACTTAGGAAAAAGGAAAAGCAACAGACTCGAATAAGATGGTTCCCCACTCCCATCTAGGGATATATGCTTTACACAGCCTTGAAACTTGAGATTGCTATTTATAATATTTATCCACTAAAGTGTATTTTATGCAAGTGAGTCCATTACTTGTAATTTTGTTCAATTAACTTACTCAAATATTATATTTTTCTCCCCAATCAAATCAAACAACATTAACAAAAAACTTTAAAAATCAAAATATTGCACTTTTGCAATTTTTAGAGTTTTAAAATCTACTAGGGATAAATAAATTGTCAATAATCTGTTGAATTTAAATTTTGAAAATTTCTTAATTGTCCCCTTTGCCTCAATGCAATTTGAAATGATTTATAGAATTCTTGCCTTTAGACAAATTAGTTAAGAAAAAGGAAAAGGAATAGACTCTAATAAGATGGTTCAGCACTCCTATCTAGGGATATATGCTTCACACAACTTGGAACTTGGGATTGCTATATATAATATTCATCCACTAAAGTGTCTTTTATGCAATTCAGTCCATTACTTGTATTTTTGTTCAATTAACACATTCAAAGATGATCTTTTTCACATATTATATTTTTCTCACCAATTAAATCAAATAACATTAGCAATAAATTTAAAAATGAAAATATTTCAATTTTGCAATTTTTAGAATTTTAAAATCTATTAGGGATAAATGAATTGTCAATACTATGTTGAATTTAAATTTTGCAATTTTCTAAATTGTCTCTTTTGCCTCAACGCAATTTGAAATAATTTGTATAATCTTCAAGCAAATTACTTAAGAAAAAACAAGGGCAATGGACTGTAATAACAAGGTTCTACACTCCCATCTAGCGATATATGCTTAACACAACATTGAAATTTGGGATTGTTATTTATAATATTCATCCACTAAAGTGCTTTTTATGCAATTGAGTCCATCACTTGTAATTTTGTTCAATTAACATATTCAAATATTATATTTTTCACATACTATATTTTTCTCACCAATCAAATCAAACGACATTAACAACAAATTTAAAAATCAAAATATTGCATTCTTGCAATTTTTAGAATTTTAAAATCTGTTGGGGATAAATAAATTCTGAATAATCTGTTGAATTTAAATTTTGAAATTTTCTTAATTTTCTCCTTTGCCTCAATGCAATTTGAAATGATTTATAGAATTCTTGTCTTCAGACAAATTGCTTAAGAAAAAGGAAAAACAATGGACTCTAATAAGGTGGTTTCCCCCTCCTATCCAAGGATATATGCTTCACATAACCATGAAACTTGAGATTGCTATTTATAATATTCATCCACTAAAGTGTCTTTTATGCAATCTAGTCCATTACTTGTATTTTTGCTTAATTAATATATTCAAATATTATATTTTTCACATATTATATTTTTCTCACCAATTAAATCAAACGAAATTAACAATAAATTCAAAAATCAAAATAATTCAATTTTGTAATTTTTGGAATTTTAAAATCTGCTAGGGATAAGTGAATTGTCAATACTCTGTTCAATTTAAATTTTGCAATTTTCTGAATTGCCTCCTTTACTTCAACGCAATTTGAAATAATTTATATAATTTTCATGCAAATTACTTAAGAAAAAACAAGTGCAATGGACTGTAATAAAAAGTTTCTACACTCCCATCTAAAGATATATGCTTAACACAACATTGAAACTTGGGATTGCTATTTATAATATTCATCCACTAAAGTGTATTTTATGCAATTGAGTCTATTACTTGTATTTTTTTTCAATTAAGATGTTCAAATATTGTATTTTTCTCACCAATCAAATCAAATGACATTAAAAATAAATTTAAAAATCAAAATATTGCATTTTTGCCATTTTTAGAAATTTAAAATCTGCCAGGGATAAATAAATGGTCAATACTCTGTTGAATTTAAATTTTACAATTTTCTTAATTCCCTCCTTTGCCCCAATGCAATTTGAAATGATTTATAGAATTCTTGTCTTCAGACAAATTACTTAAGAAAAGGAAAAGCAATGGACTTTAATAAGGTGGTTCTCCCACTCCTATATAGGGATATATGCTTCACACAACCTTGAAACTTAATATTGCTATTTATAATATTCATCCACTAAAGTGTCTTTTATGCAATTGAGTCCATTACTTGTATTTTACTCAATTAACATATTCAAATATTTTATTTTTCACATATTATATTTTTCTCACCAATTAAATCGAACGATATTAATAATAAATTCAAAAATCAAAATATTTCAATTTTGCAATTTTTCAAATTTTAAAATCTACTAGGGATAAATGAATTGTCAATAGTCTGTTGAAGTTAAATTTTTCAATTTTCTGAATTGTGCCCTTTGCCTCAACGCAATTTGAAATGATTTATATAATCTTCAAGCAAGTTACTTAAGAAAAAGCAAAAGTAATAGATTGTAATAAGAAGATTCTGCACTCCCATCTAGAGATATATGCTTAAGACAACANAAAAACAGTGCAATGGACTGTAATAAAAAGTTTCTACACTCCCATTTAAAAATATATGCTTAACACAACATTGAAACTTGGGATTGCTATTTATAATATTCATCCACTAAAGTGTATTTTATGCAGTTGAATCTATTACTTGTATTTTTTTTCAATTAAGATGTTCAAATATTGTATTTTTCTCACCAATCAAATCAAATGACATTAAAAATAAATTTAAAAATCAAAATATTGCATTTTTGCCATTTTTAGAAATTTAAAATTTGCCAGAGATAAATAAATGGTCAATACTCTGTTGAATTTAAATTTTACAATTTTCTTAATTCCCTCCTTTGCCCCAATGCAATTTGAAATGATTTATAGAATTCTTGTCTTCAGACAAATTACTTAAGAAAAAGGAAAAGCAATGGACTCTAATAAGGTGGTTCCCCACTCCTATATAGGGATATATGCTTCACACAACCTTAAAACTTAATATTGCTATTTATAATATTCATCCACTAAAGTGTCTTTTATGCAATTGAGTCCATTACTTGTATTTTTGCTCAATTAACATATTCAAATATTTTATTTTTCACATATTATATTTTTCTCACCAATTAAATCGAACAATATTAATAATAAATTCAAAAATCAAAATATTTCAATTTTGCAATTTTTATAATTTTAAAATATGCTAGGGATAAATGAATTGTCAATAGTCTGTTGAAGTTAAATTTTGCACTTTTCTGAATTGTGCCCTTGCCTCAACGCAATTTGAAATGATTTATATAATCTTCAAGCAAGTTACTTAAGAAAAAGCAAAAGTAATAGATTGTAATAAGAAGATTCTGCACTCCCATCTAGAGATATATGCTTAACACAACATTGAAACTTGGGTTTGCTATTTATAATATTCATCCAATAAATTGTATTTTATGCAATTGAGTCTATTACTTATTCAAATATTATATTTTTCACGTATTATATTTTTCTCAGCAATTAAATTGAACGACATTAACAATAAATTTAAAAATCAAAATATTTCAATTTTGCAATTTTTCGAATTTTAAAATCTGCTAGGGATAAATGAATTGTCAATACTCTATTGAATTTAAATTTTGCAATTTTCTGAATTGCCTCCTTTGCCTCAAAGTAATTTGAAATGATTTATATAATCTTCAGGCAAATTACTTAAGAAAAAGTAAAAGCAATGGATTGTAATAAAAAGGTTCTGTAATTCCATCTAGGGTTATATCCTTAACACAACATTGAAACTTGGGATTGCTATTTATAATATTCATCCACTAAAGTGTATTTGTGCAATTGAGTCCATTAGTTGTATTTTTGTTTAATTAAGATATTCAAATATTGTATTTTTCACACCAATCAAATCAAACGACATTAACAATAAATTGAAAAATCAAAATACTACATTTTTGCAAGTTCTAGAATTTTAAAATATGCTAGGAATAAATGAATTGTCAATTCTCTGTTGAATTTAAATTTTGTTATTTTCTGAATTGTCTCCTTTGCCTCAATGCAATTTGAAATGATTTATATAATCATCAAGCAAATTACTTATGAAAAAGCAAAAGCAATTGACTGTAATAAGAAGATCCTGCACTCCCATCTAGGGATATATGCTTAACACAACATTGAAACTTGAGACTGCTATTTATGATATTCATCCATTAAGGTGTATTTTATGCAATTGAGTCCATTACTTGTAATTTTGTTCAATTAAGATATTCAATTATTGTATTTTTCTCGCCAATAAAATCAAACAACATTAACAACAAATTCAAAAATCAAAATATTGCATTTTTGCAACTTTTAGAATTTTTAAATCTGCTAAGGATAAATGAAATGTCAATATTCTGTTGAATTTAAATTTTGCAATTTTCTTATTTCTCTCCTTTTCCTTGATGCAATTTGAAATGATTTATAGAATTCTAGTCTTCAGTCAAATTACTTAAGAAAAAGGAAAAGCAATGGACTCTAATAAGATGGTTCCACACTCCTATCTAGGGATATATGCTTCACACAATCTTGAAACTTGAGATTGTTATTTATAATATTTATCCACTAAAGCGTCTTTTATGCAATTCAATCCATTGCTCGTATTTTTGTTCAATTAAGATATTCAAATATTATATTTTTCACATATTATATTTCTCTCACCACTTAAATCAAACAACATTAACAATAAATTTAAAAATCAAAATATTTCAATTTTGAAATTTTTAGAATTTTAAAATCTACTAGGAATAAATGAATTGTCAATACTCCGTTAAAGTTAAATTTTGCAATTTTCTTATTTCTCTCCTTTTCCTCGATGCAATTTGAAATGATTTATAGAATTATGGTCTTTAGTCAAATTACTTAAGAAAAAGGAAAAGCAATGGACTCTAATAAGATGGTTCCACACTCCTATCTAGGGATATATGCTTCACACAATCTTGAAACTTGGGATTGTTATTTATAATATTTATCCACTGAAGTGTCTTTTATGCAATTCAATCCATTGCTCGTATTTTTGTTCAATTAATATATTCAAATATTATATTTTTCACATATTATATTTCTCTCACCACTTAAATCAAACAACATTAATAATAAATTTAAAAATCAAAATATTTCAATTTTGAAATTTTTAGAATTTTAAAATCTACTAGGAATAAATGAATTGTCAATACTCCATTGAAGTTAAATTTTGCAATTTTCTGAATTGTATCCTTTGCCTCAACACAATTTGAAATGATTTATATAATATTCAAGCAAATTACTTATGAAAAACAAAAGCAATGGACTGTAATAAGAAGGTTCTACACTCCCATCTAAGGATATATGCTTAACACAACATTGAAATTTGGGACTGCTATTTATGATATTCATTCATTAAAGTGTATTTTATGCAATTGAGTCCATTACCTGTATTTTTGGTCAATTAAGATATTCAAATATTGTATTTTTCTCACAAATCAAATTAAACAACATTAACAATAAATTTAAAAATCAAAATATTGCATTTTTGCAATTTTTAGAATTTTAAAATTTGTTAAGGATAAATGAATTATCAATATATTGTTGAATTTAAATTTTCCAATTATCTTTATTGTCTCCCTTGCCTTAATGCAATTTCAAATGATTTATAGAATTCTTGTCTTCAGACAAATTACTTAAGAAAAAGGGAAAGCAATGGACTCTAACAAGGTGGTTCCCCACTCCTATTTAGGGATATATGCTTCACACAACCTTGAAACTTGAGATTGCTATTTATAATATTCAGCCACTAAAGTGTCTTTTATGCAATAGAGTCCATTACTTGTATTTCTGTTCAATTAACAAATTCAAATATTATATTTTTCTCAACAATTAAATTGAACGACATTAACAATAAATTTAGAAATCAAAATATTTCAATTTTGCAATTTTTCAAATTTTAAAATCTACTAGGGATAAATGAATTGTCAATAATCTATTGAATTTAAATTTTGCAATTTTCTGAATTGTCTCATTTACCTCAAGAAATTTGAAATGATTTATATAATCTTTAGGTAGGTTACTTAAGAAAAAACCAAAGCAATAGACTGTAATAAAGAGGATCTGCACTCCTATCTAAGAATATCTGTTTAACACAACATTGAAACTTGGGATTGTTATTTATAATATTCATCTACTAAAGTGTATTTTATGCAATTGAGTCCATTACTTGTATTTTTGTTCGATTAAGATATTCAAATATTGTAATTTTCGCACCAATAAAATCAAATGACATTAACAATAAATTTAAAAATCAAAACATTGTATTTTTGCAATTTCTAGAATTTTAAAATTTGCTAGGGATAAATGAATTGTCAATACTTTGTTGAATTTAAATTTTGCAATTTTCTGAATTGTGTCCTTTGCCTCAACGCAATTTGAAATGATTTATATAATCTTCAGGCAAATTACTTGAGAAAAAGCAAAAGCAATAGACTGTAATAAGAAGATTATGCACTCCCATCTAGAGATATATGCTTAACACAACATTGAAACTTGGGTTTGCTATTTATAATATTCATCCACTAAATTGTATTTTATGCAATTGAGTCCATTACTTGTATTCCTGTTCAATTAACATATTCAAATATTATATTTTTCACGTATTATGTTTTTCTCAGCAATTAAATTAAACGACATTAACAATACATTTGGAAATCAAAATATTTCAATTTTGCAATTTTTCGAATTATAAAATCTGCTAGGGATAAATGAATTGTCAATACTCTATTGAATTTAAATTCTACAATTTTCTGAATTGTCTCTTTTGCCTTAAAGTAATTTGAAATGATCTATATAATTTTCAGGCAAATTACTTAAAAAAAAGCAAAAGTAATGGATTGTAATAAGAAGGTCTATAATCCCATCCAGGGTTATATCCTTAACGCAACATTGAAATTTAAGATTGCTATTTATAATATTCATCCACTAAAGTGTATTTTGTGCAATTGAGTCCATTAGTTGTATTTTTGTTTAATTAAGATATTCAAATATTGTATTTTTCACACCAATCAAATCAAACGACATTAACAATAAATTGAAAAATCAAAATACTGTATTTTTGCAAGTTCTAGAATTTTAAAATATGTTAGGAATAAATGAATTGTCAATTCTCTATTGAATTTAAATTTTGCTATTTTCTAAATTGTCTCCTTTGTTTCAACGCAATTTGAAATGATTTATATAATCATCAGACAAATTACCTATGAAAAGGCAAAAGCAAACGATTGTAATAAGAAGGTTCTACACTCCCATCTAGGGATATATGCTTAACTCAATATTGAAATTTGGGACTACTATTTATGATATTCATCCACTAAAGTGTATTTTATGCAATTAAGTCCATGACTTGTATTTTTGTTCAATTAATATATTCAAATATTGTATGTTTCTCACCAATAAAATCAAACGACATTAACAATAAATTTAAAAATCAAAACATTCCATTTTTGCAATTTTTAGAATTTAAATTTTAAAATCTGCTAGGGTTAAATGAATTGGCAATACTCTGTTGAATTTAAATTTTCAATTCTCTTAATTGTCTCCCTTGCCTCAATGCAATTTGAAATAATTTATAGAATTATTGTCTTTAGCAAATTACTTAAGAAAAAGGAAAAGCAATGAGCTCTAATAAGGTGGTTCCCCACTCCTATCTAAGGATATATGCTTTATACAACCTTGAAACTTGAGATTTCTATTCATAATATTCATCCACTAAAGTGTGTTTTATGCAATTGAGTCCATTACTTGTATTTTTGCTCATTTAACATATTCAAATATTATATTTTTCACATATTATATTTTATTCACCAATTAAATCAAATGACATTAACAATAAATTCTAAAATGAAAATATTTCAATTTTGCAATTTTTATAATTTTAAAATCTGTTAGGGATAAATGAATTGTCAATACTCTGTTGAATTTAAATTTTGCAATTTTATAAATTATCTCCTTTGCCTCAATGCAATTTGAAATGATTTATGTAATCTTCAGGCAAGTTACTTAAGAAAAAACAAAAGCAATGGACTGTAATAAGAAGGTTTTGCACTCCCATCTAATGATATCTGCATAACACAACATTGAAACTTGGGATTGTTATTTATAATCTTCAAGCACTAAAGTGCATTTTATGCAATTGAGTCCATTACTTATATTTTTGTTCGATTAAGATATTCAAATATTGTATTTTTCTCACCAATCAAATTAAATGACATTCACAATAAATTGAAAAATCAAAATATTGCATTTTTGCAATTTTTAGAATTTTAAAATCTGCTAGGGATAAATGAATTGTCAATACTCTGTTGAATTGAAATTTTCCTATTTTCTGAATTGTCTCTTTTGCCTCAACACAATTTGAAATGATTTATATCATCTTTAGGCAAATAACTTATTAAAATGCAAAAGCAACGGATCGTAATAAGAAGGTTCTGCACTGCCATCTAGGGATATATGCTTAACATAACATTGAAACTTGGGATAGTTGTTTATAATATTCATCCACTAAAGTGTATTTTATGCAATTAAGTCCATTACTTGTATTTTTGTATAATGAAGATATTCAAATATTGTATTTTTCTCACCAATCAAATTAAAAGCAATGGATTGTAATAAAAAGGTTTTGTACACCCATCCAAGGATATAAGCTTAACACAACATTGAAACTTGGGACTGCTATTTATAATATTCATCCCCTAAAGTGTATTTTATGCAATTGAATCCATTACTTGTATTTTTGTTCAATTAACTTATTCAAATATTGTATTTTTCTCACCAATCAAATCAAACGACATTAACAACAAATTTAAAAATCAAAATATTGTATTTTTTCAATTTTTAGAATTTTAAAATCTACTAGGGATAAATAAATTGTCAATAATGTGTTGAATTTAAATTTTTCAATTTCCTTAATTGTCTCCTTTACCTTAATGCAATTTTAAATGATTTATAGAATTCCTGTCTTCAGACAAATTACTTAAGAAAAAGGAAACGTAATGAACTCTAATAAGATCGTTCTGCACTCCCATCTAAGGATATATGCTTAACACAATATTGAAACTTGGGATTGCTATTTATAATATTCATCCACTAAAGTGTCTTTTATGCAATTAAGTCCATTACTTGTGTTTTTGTTCAATTAACATATTCAAATATTATATTTTTCACATATTATATTTTTCTCACCAATTAAATCAAACGATATTAACAATAAATATAAAAATCAAAATATTTCAATTTTGCAATTTTAAGAATTTTAAAATCTAATAGGGGTAACTAAATTGTCAATACTCTGATGAACTTAAATTTTGCAATTTTCTAAATTGTTTCCTTTGCCCCAATGCAATTTGAAATAATGTATATAATTTTTAGGCAAATCACTTAAGAAAAAGCAAGAGTAATGGACTGCTATAAGAAGGTTCTGCAATCCCATTTAGAGATATATGCTCAACCCAACATTGAAACTTGGGATTCTAATTTAAAATATTCATCCACTAAAGTGTATTTTATGCAATTGAGTCCATTACTTGTATTTTTGTTCAATTAACATATTCAAATATTGTATATTTCTCTCTAATAAAATCAAACGACTTTAACAACAAATTTTAAAATCAAAATATTGCATTTTGGCAATTTTTAGAATTTTAACATCTACTAGGGAAAAATAAAATGTCAATAATTTGTTGAATTTAAAATTCTCAATTATCTTAGTTGTCTCCTTTGCCACAATACAATTTTAAATGATTTATAGAATTCTTGCCTTTAGACAAATGACTTAAGAAAAAGGAAAAGCAATGGACTCTAATAAGATGATTCTACACTCCCATCTAGGGATATATGATTCACACAACCTTGAAACTTGAGTTTGCTATTTATAATATTCATCCACTAAAATATCTTTTATGCAATTGAGTCCATTACATGTATCTTTATTCAATTAACATATTCAAATATTCTATTTTTCGCATATTATATTCATCTCACCAATTAAATCAAACGACAGTAACAATAAATTTAAAAATCAAAATATTGCATTTTTGCAATTGTTAGAATTTTAAAATCGGCTAGGGATAAATGAATTATCAATAATCTGTTGAATTTAACTTTTGCAATTTTTAAATTATCTCCTTTACCTCAACGCAATTTGAAATGATTTATATAATTTTCAGGCAAATTACTTAAGAAAAACCAAAAGCAAAGGACTGTAGTAACAAGGTTCTGCACTCCCATCTAGAGATATATGCTTAACACAACATTGAAACTTGGGTTTGCTATTTATAATATTCATCCACTAAAGTGTATTTTATGCAATCGAGTTCATTACTTGTATTTTTGTTCAATAAACATATTCAAATATTATATTTTTCCATATCATATTGTTCTCACCAATTAAATCAAATGACATTTACATTAAATTTAAAAATCAAAATATTTCAATTTTGCACCTTTTCGAATTTTAAAATTTGCTAGGGATAAATGAATTGTCTATACTTTATTGAATTTAAATTTTGCAATTTTTGGAATTGTCTCCTTTGCCTCAACGCAATTTGAAATAATTTCTATAAGATTCAAGCAAATTACTTAAGAAAAAGCAAAAGCAATGGACTGTAATAAGAAGGTTCTGCACTCTCATTTGGGGATATATGTTTAAAACAACATTGAAACCTGAGATTGCTATTTAAAATATTCATCCACTAAAGTGTATTTTATGCAATTGAGTCCATTACTTATATTTTTGTTCAATTAACATATTCAAATATTGTGTTTTTCTCCCCAATCAAATCATACGACATTAACAAGAAATTTAAAAATCAGAATATTGCATTTTTGCAATTTCTAGAATTTTAACATCCACTAGAGACAAATAAATTGAAAATAATCTATTGAATTTAAATTTCGCAATTTTCCTACTTGTCTCTTTTCCCTCGAAACAATTTGAAAAGATTTATAGAATTCTTGTCTTCAGACAAATTACTTAAGAAAAAGGAAAAGCAATGGACCCTAATAACATGATTCCCCACTCCCATCTACGGATATATGCTTCACACAACCTTGAAACTTGAGTTTCCAATTTATAATATTGATCCACTAAAGTGTCTTTTATGCAATTGAGTTCATTACTTGTATTTTTGTTCAATTGACATATTCAAATATTATATTTTTTGCGTATTATATTTTTCTCACCAATTAAATCAAACGACATTAACAATATATTTAAACATCAAAATATTGCATTTTTGAAATTATTAGAATTTTAAAATTGGCTAGGGATAAATGAATTGTCAATACTCTGTTGAATTTAACTTTTGCAATTTTCTAAATTGTCTCCTTTGCCTCAACGCAATTTGAAATGATTTATATAATTTTCAGGCAAATTACTTAAGAAAAAGCAAAAGCAAAGGACTGTAGTAACAAGGTTCTGCACTCTCATCTAGAGATATATGCTTAACACAACATTGAAACTTGGGCTTGCTATTTATAATATTCATCCACTAAAGTGTATTTTATGCAATCGAGTTCATTACTTGTATTTTTGTTCAATAAACATATTCAAATATTATATTTTTCCATATCATATTGTTCTCACCAATTAAATCAAATGACATTTACATTAAATTTAAAAATCAAAATATTTCAATTTTACACCTTTTCGAATTTTAAAATTTGCTAGGGATAAATGAATTGTCTATACTTTATTGAATTTAAATTTTGCAATTTTTGGAATTGTCTCCTTTGCCTCAACGCAATTTGAAATAATTTCTATAAAATTCAAGCAAATTACTTAAGAAAAAGCAAAAGCAATGGACTGTAATAAGAAGGTTCTGCACTCTCATATGGGGATATATGCTTAAAACAACATTGAAACCTGAGATTGCTATTTATAATATTCATCCACTAAAGTGTATTTTATGCAATTGAGTCCATTACTTATATTTTTGTTCAATTAACATATTCAAATATTGTGTTTTTCTCCCCAATCAAATCATACGACATTAACAACAAATTTAAAAATCAAAATATTGCATTTTTGCAATTTCTAGAATTTTAACATCCACTAGAGACAAATAAATTGAAAATAATCTATTGAATTTAAATTTTGCAATTTTCTTACTTGTCTCTTTTGCCTCAAAACAATTTGAAAAGATTTATAGAATTCTTGTCCTCAGACAAATTACTTAAGAAAAAGGAAAAGCAATGGACCCTAATAACATGATTCCCCACTCCCATCTACGGATATATGCTTCACGCAACCTTGAAACTTGAGTTTCCAATTTATAATATTGATCCACTAAAGTGTCTTTTATGCAATTGAGTTCATTACTTGTATTTTTGTTCAATTGACATATTCAAATATTATATTTTTCGCATATTATATTTTTCTCACCAATTAAATCAAACGACACTAACAATATATTTAAACATCAAAATATTGCATTTTTGAAATTATTAGAATTTTAAAATTGGCTAGGGATAAATGAATTGTCAATACTCTGTTGAATTTAACTTTTGCAATTTTCTAAATTGTCTCCTTTGCCTCAACGCAATTTGAAATGATTTATATAATTTTCAGGCAAATTACTTAAGAAAAAGCAAAAACAAAGGACTGTAGTAACAAGGTTCTGCACTCCCATCTAGAGATATATGCTTAACACAACATAGAAACTTGGGTTTGCTATTTATAATATACATCTACTAAAGTGTATTTTATGCAATCGAGTTCATTACTTGTATTTTTGTTCAATAAACATATTCAAATATTATATTTTTCCATATCATATTGTACTCACCAATTAAATCAAACGACATTTACATTAAATTTAAAAATCAAAATATTTCAATTCTGCACTTTTTTGATTTTTAAAATTTGCTAGGGATAAATGAATTGTCTATACTCTATTGAAGTGAAATTTTGCAATTTTTGGAATTAGCTCCTTTACCTCAACGTAATTTGAAATAATTTCTATAAGCTTCAGGGAAATTACTTAAGAAAAACCAAAAGCAATAGACTGTAACAAGAAGGTTCCGCACTCCCATCTAGGGATATATGCTTAGCCCAACATTAAAACTTGAGATTGTTATTTATAATATTCATCCACTAAAGTGTATTTTATGCAATTGAGTCCATTACTTATATTTTTGTTCAATTGACATATTCAAAAATTATATTTTTCTCACCAATTAAATCAAATGACATTAACAACAAATTTAAAAATCAAAATATTTCAATTTTGCACTTTTTTGAATTTTAAAATTTGCTAGGGATAAATGAATTGTCTATACTTTATTGAATTTAAATTTTGCAATTTTTCGAATTGTCTCCTTTGCCTCAATGCAATTTGAAATAATTTCTATAAGATTCAAGCAAATTACTTAAGAAAAAGCAAAAGCAATGGACTGTAATAAGAAGGTTCTGCACTCCCATATGGGGATATATGCTTAAAACAACATTGAAACTTGAGATTGCTATTTATAATATTCATCCACTAAAGTGTATTTTATGCAATTGAGTCCATTACTTATATTTTTGTTCAATTAACATATTCAAATATTGTGTTTTTCTCACCAATCAAATCAGACGACATTAACAACAAATTTAAAAATCAAAATATTGCATTTTTGCAATTTCTAGAATTTTAAAATCCACTAGGGACAAATAAAGTGAAAATAATCTATTGAATTTAAATTTTGCAATTTTCTTACTTGTCTCTTTTGCCTCAAAACAATTTGAAAAGATTTATAGAAGTCTTCTCTTCAGACAAATTACTTAAGAAAAAGGAAAAGCAATGGACTCTAATAACATGATTCCCCACTCCCATCTACGGATATATCCTTCACACAAACTTGAAACTTGAGTTTCCAATTTATAATATTGATCCACTAAAGTGTCTTTTATGCAATTGAGTTCATTACTTGTATTTTTGTTCAATTGACAGATTCAAATATTATATTTTTCGCATATTATATTTTTCTCACCAATTAAATCAAACGACATTAACAATATATTTAAAAATCAAAATATTGCATTTTTGCAATTATTAGAATTTTAAAATTGGCTAGGGATAAATGAATTGTCAATACTCTGTTGAATTTAACTTTTGCAATTTTCTAAATTGTCTCCTTTGCCTCAACGCAATTTGAAATAATTTATATAATTTTTAGGCAAATTACTTAAGAAAAAGCAAAAGCAAAGGACTGTAGTAACAAGGTTCTGCACTCCCATCTAGAGATATATGCTTCACACAACATTGAAACTTGGGTTTGCTATTTATAATATTAATCCACTAAAGTGTATTTTATGCAATCGAGTTCAGTACTTGTATTTTTGTTCAATAAACATATTCAAATATTATATTTTTCCATATCATATTGTTCTCACCAATTAAATCAAATGACATTTACATTAAATTTAAAAATCAAAATATTTCAATTTTTCACCTTTTCGAATTTTAAAATTTGCTGGGGATAAATGAATTGTCTATACTTTATTGAATTTAAATTTTGCAATTTTTGGAATTGTCTCCATTGCCTCAACGCAATTTGAAATAATTTCTATAAGATTCAAGCAAATTACATAAGAAAAAGCAAAAGCAATGGACTGTAAGAAGAAGGTTCTGCACTCTCATCTGAGGATATATGCTTAAAACAACATTGAAACCTAAGATTGCTATTTATAATATTCATCCACTAAAGTGTATTTTATGCAATTGAGTCCATTACTTATATTTTTGTTCAATTGACATATTCAAAAATTATATTTTTCTCACCAATTAAATCAAATGACATTAACAACAAATTTAAAAATCAAAATATTTCAATTTTGCACTTTTTTGAATTTTAAAATTTGCTAGGGATAAATGAATTGTCTATACTTTATTGAATTTAAATTTTGCGATTTTTGGAATTGTCTCCTTTGCCTCAATGCAATTTGAAATAATTTCTATAAGATTCAAGCAAATTACTTAAGAAAAAGCAAAAGCAATGGAATGTAATAAGAAGGTTCTGCACTCCCATATGGGGATATATGCTTAAAACAACATTGAAACTTGAGATTGCTATTTATAATAGTCATCCACTAAAGTGCATTTTATGCAATTGAGTCCATTACTTATATTTTTGTTCAATTAACATATTCAAATATTGTGTTTTTCTCACCAATCAAATCATACGACATTAACAACAAATTTGAAAATCAAAATATTGCATTTTTGCAATTTCTAGAATTTTAAAATCCACTAGGGACAAATAAAGTGAAAATAATCTATTGAATTTAAATTTTGCAATTTTCTTACTTGTCTCTTTTGTCTCAAAACAATTTGAAAAGATTTATAGAAGTCTTCTCTTCAGACAAATTACTTAAGAAAAAGGAAAAGCAATGGACTCTAATAACATGATTCCCCACTCCCATCTACGGATATATCCTTCACACAAACTTGAAACTTGAGTTTCCAATTTATAATATTGATCCACTAAAGTGTCTTTTATGCAATTGAGTTCATTACTTGTATTTTTGTTCAATTGACAGATTCAAATATTATATTTTTCGCATATTATATTTTTCTCACCAATTAAATCAAACGACATTAACAATATATTTAAAAATCAAAATATTGCATTTTTGCAATTATTAGAATTTTAAAATTGGCTAGGGATAAATGAATTGTCAATACTCTGTTGAATTTAACTTTTGCAATTTTCTAAATTGTCTCCTTTGCCTCAACGCAATTTGAAATAATTTATATAATTTTTAGGCAAATTACTTAAGAAAAAGCAAAAGCAAAGGACTGTAGTAACAAGGTTCTGCACTCCCATCTAGAGATATATGCTTCACACAACATTGAAACTTGGGTTTGCTATTTATAATATTAATCCACTAAAGTGTATTTTATGCAATCGAGTTCAGTACTTGTATTTTTGTTCAATAAACATATTCAAATATTATATTTTTCCATATCATATTGTTCTCACCAATTAAATCAAATGACATTTACATTAAATTTAAAAATCAAAATATTTCAATTTTCACCTTTTCGAATTTTAAAATTTGCTGGGGATAAATGAATTGTCTATACTTTATTGAATTTAAATTTTGCAATTTTTGGAATTGTCTCCATTGCCTCAACGCAATTTGAAATAATTTCTATAAGATTCAAGCAAATTACATAAGAAAAAGCAAAAGCAATGGACTGTAAGAAGAAGGTTCTGCACTCTCATCTGAGGATATATGCTTAAAACAACATTGAAACCTAAGATTGCTATTTATAATATTCATCCACTAAAGTGTATTTTATGCAATTGAGTCCATTACTTATATTTTTGTTCAATTGACATATTCAAAAATTATATTTTTCTCACCAATTAAATCAAATGACATTAACAACAAATTTAAAAATCAAAATATTTCAATTTTGCACTTTTTTGAATTTTAAAATTTGCTAGGGATAAATGAATTGTCTATACTTTATTGAATTTAAATTTTGCGATTTTTGGAATTGTCTCCTTTGCCTCAATGCAATTTGAAATAATTTCTATAAGATTCAAGCAAATTACTTAAGAAAAAGCAAAAGCAATGGAATGTAATAAGAAGGTTCTGCACTCCCATATGGGGATATATGCTTAAAACAACATTGAAACTTGAGATTGCTATTTATAATAGTCATCCACTAAAGTGCATTTTATGCAATTGAGTCCATTACTTATATTTTTGTTCAATTAACATATTCAAATATTGTGTTTTTCTCACCAATCAAATCATACGACATTAACAACAAATTTGAAAATCAAAATATTGCATTTTTGCAATTTCTAGAATTTTAAAATCCACTAGGGACAAATAAAGTGAAAATAATCTATTGAATTTAAATTTTGCAATTTTCTTACTTGTCTCTTTTGTCTCAAAACAATTTGAAAAGATTTATAGAAGTCTTCTCTTCAGACAAATTACTTAAGAAAAAGGAAAAGCAATGGACTCTAATAACATGATTCCCCACTCCCATCTACGGATATATCCTTCACACAAACTTGAAACTTGAGTTTCCAATTTATAATATTGATCCACTAAAGTGTCTTTTATGCAATTGAGTTCATTACTTGTATTTTTGTTCAATTGACATATTCAAATATTATATTTTTCGCATATTATATTTTTCTCACCAATTAAATCAAACGACATTAACAATATATTTAAAAATCAAAATATTGCATTTTTGCAATTATTAGAATTTTAAAATTGGCTAGGGATAAATGAATTGTCAATACTCTGTTGAATTTAACTTTTGCAATTTTCTAAATTGTCTCCTTTGCCTCAACGCAATTTGAAATGATTTATATAATTTTTAGGCAAATTACTTAAGAAAAGCAAAAGCAAAGGACTGTAGTAACAAGGTTTTGCACTCCCATCTAGAGATATATGCTTAACACAACATTGAAACTTGGGTTTGCTATTTATAATATTAATCCACTAAAGTGTATTTTATGCAATTGAGTCCATTACTTGTATTTTTGTTCAATTAACATATTCAAATATTATATTTTTCTCACCAATCAAATCAAACGACATTAACAATAAATTTAAAAATCAAAATATTGCATTTTTGCAATTTTTAGAATTTTAAAATCTGCTAGGGATAAATGAATTGTCAATACTCTGTTGAATTTAAATTTTGCAATTTTCTGAATTGTCTCCTTTGCCTCAACGCAATTTGAAATGATTTATATAATCTTCAGGCAAATTACTTAAGAAAAAGCAAAAGCAAAGGACTGTAATAAGAAGGTTCTGCACTCCCATCTAGAGATATATGCTTAACACAACATTGAAACTTGGATTTGCTATTTATAATATTCATCCACTAAAGTGTATTTATGCAATCGAGTCCATTACTTGTATTTTTGTTCAATTAACATATTCAAATATTATATTTTCAATATCATATTGTTCTCACCAATTAAATCAAATGACATTAACAATAAATTTAAAAATCAAAATATTTCAATTTTGCACTTTTTGAATTTTAAAATTTGCTAGGGATAAATGAATTGTCTATACTTTATTGAATTTAAATTTTGCAATTTTTGGAATTGTCTCCTTTGCCTCAATGCAATTTGAAATAATTCTATAAGATTCAAGCAAATTACTTAAGAAAAAGCAAAAGCAATGGACTGTAATAAGATGGTTCTGCACTCCCATTGGGGATATATGCTTAAAACAACATTGAAACTTGAGATTGCTATTTATAATATTCATCCACTAAAGTGTATTTTATGCAATTGAGTCCATTACTTATATTTTTTTCAATTAACATATTCAAATATTGTATTTTTCTCACCAATCAATCAAACGACATTAACAACAAATTTAAAAATCAAAATATTGCATTTTTGCAATTTCTAGAATTTTAACATCCACTAGAGACAAATAATTGAAATAATCTATTGAATTTAAATTTTGCAATTTTCTTAATTGTCTCTTTTGCCTCAAAACAATTTGAAAGATTTATAGAATTCTTGTCTTCAGACAAATTACTTAAGAAAAAGGAAAAGCAATGGACCCTAATAACATGATTCCCCACTCCCATCTACGGATATATGCTTCACGCAACCTTGAAACTTGAGTTTCCAATTTATAATATTGATCCACTAAAGTGTCTTTTATGCAATTGAGTTCATTACTTGTATTTTTGTTCAATTGACATATTCAAATATTATATTTTTCGCATATTATATTTTCTCACCAATTAAATCAAACGACATTAACAATATATTTAAACATCAAAATATTGCATTTTTGAAATTATTAGAATTTTAAAATTGGCTAGGGATAAATGAATTGTCAATACTCTGTTGAATTTAACTTTTGCAATTTTCTAAATTGTCTCCTTTGCCTCAACGCAATTTGAAATGATTTATATAATTTTCAAGCAAATTACTTAAGAAAAAGCAAAAGCAAAGGACTGTAATAACAAGGTTCTGCACTCCCATCTAGAGATATATGCTTAACACAACATTGAAACTTGGGTTTGCTATTTATAATATTCATCCACTAAAGTGTATTTTATGCAATCGAGTCCATTACTTGTATTTTTGTTCAATTAACATATTCAAATATTATATTTTTCCATATCATATTTTTCTCACCAATTAAATCAAATGACATTTACATTAAATTTAAAAATCAAAATATTTCAATTTTGCACCTTTTCGAATTTTAAAATTTGCTAGGGATAAATGAATTGTCTATACTTTATTGAATTTAAATTTTGCAATTTTTGGAATTGTCTCCTTTGCCTCAACGCAATTTGAAATAATTTCTATAAGATTCAAGCAAATTACTTAAGAAAAAGCAAAAGCAATGGACTGTAATAAGAATGGTTCTGCACTCCCATATGGGGATATATGCTTACACAACATTGAAACTGAGATTGCTATTTATAATATTCATCCACTTAAAGTGTATTTTATGCAATTGAGTCCATTACTTATATTTTTGTTCAATTAACATATTCAAATATTGTATGTTTTCTCACCAATCAAATCAGACGACATTAACAACAAATTTAAAAATCAAAATATTGCATTTTTGCAATTTCTAGAATTTTAAAATCCACTAGGGACAAATAAATTGAAAATAATCTATTGAATTTAAATTTTTGCAATTTCTTACTTGTCTCTTTTGCCTCAAAAACAATTTTGAAAGATTTATAAATTCTTGTCTTCAGAACAAATTACTTAAGAAAAAGGAAAAGCAATGGACCCTAATAACATGATTCCCCACTCCCATCTAGGGATATATGCTTCACACAACCTTGAAACTTGAGTTCCAATTTATAATATTGATCCACTAAAGTGTCTTTTATGCAATTGAGTTCATTACTTGTATTTTTGTTCAATTGACATATTCAAATATTATATTTTTCGCATATTATATTTTTCTCACCAATTAAATCAAACGACATTAACAATATATTTAAAAATCAAAATATTGCATTTTTGCAATTATTAGAATTTTAAAATTGGCTAGGGATAAATGAATTGTCAATACTCTGTTGAATTTAACTTTTGCAATTTTCTAAATTGTCTCCTTTGCCTCAACGCAATTTGAAATGATTTATATAATTTTCAGGCAAATTACTTAAGAAAAAGCAAAAGCAAAGGACTGTAGTAACAAGGTTCTGCACTCCCATCTAGAGATATATGCTTAACACAACATTGAAGCTTGGGTTTGCTATTTATAATATTCATCCACTAAAGTGTATTTTATGCAATCGAGTTCATTACTTGTATTTTGTTCAATAACATATTCAAATATTATATTTTTCCATATCATATTGTTCTCACCAATTAAATCAAACGACATTTACATTAAATTTAAAAATCAAAATATTTCAATTTTGCACTTTTTCGAATTTTAAATTTGCTAGGGATAAATGAATTGTCTATACTCTATTGAATTTAAATTTTCCAATTTTTGGAATTATCTCCTTTGCCTCAACGCAATTTGAAATAATTTCTATAAGCTTCAGGGAAATTACTTAAGAAAAACCAAAAGCAATGGACTGTAACAAGAAGGTTCGCACTCCCATCTAGGGATATATGCTTAGCCCAACATTAAAACTTGATATTGTTATTTATAATATTCATCCACTAAAGTGTATTTTATGCAATTGAGTCCATTACTTATATTTTTGTTCAATTGACATATTCAAAAATTATATTTTTCTCACCAATTAAATCAAACGACATTAACAACAAATTTAAAAATCAAAATATTTCAATTTTGCACTTTTTTGAATTTTAAAATTTGCTAGGGATAAATGAATTGTCTATACTTTATTGAATTTAAATTTTGCAATTTTTGGAATTGTCTCCTTTGCCTCAATGCAATTTGAAATAATTTCTATAAGATTCAAGCAAATTACTTAAGAAAAAGCAAAAGCAATGGACTGTAATAAGAAGGTTCTGCACTCCCATATGGGGATATATGCTTAAAACAACATTGAAACTTGAGATTGCTATTTATAATATTCATCCACTAAAGTGTATTTTATGCAATTGAGTCCATTACTTATATTTTTGTTCAATTAACATATTCAAATATTGTGTTTTTCTCACCAATCAAATCAGACGACATTAACAACAAATTTAAAAATCAAAATATTGCATTTTTGCAATTTCTAGAATTTTAAAATCCACTAGGGACAAATAAATTGAAAATAATCTATTGAATTTAAATTTTGCAATTTTCTTACTTGTCTCTTTTGCCTCAAAACAATTTGAAAAGATTTATAGAATTCTTGTCTTCAGACAAATTACTTAAGAAAAAGGAAAAGCAATGGACCCTAATAACATGATTCCCCACTCCCATCTACGGATATATCCTTCACACAACCTTGAAACTTGAGTTTCCAATTTATAATATTGATCCACTAAAGTGTCTTTTATGCAATTGAGTTCATTACTTGTATTTTTGTTCAATTGACATATTCAAATATTATATTTTTCGCATATTATATTTTTCTCACCAATTAAATCAAACGACATTAACAATATATTTAAAAATCAAAATATTGCATTTTTGCAATTATTAGAATTTTAAAATTGGCTAGGGATAAATGAATTGTCAATACTCTGTTGAATTTAACTTTTGCAATTTTCTAAATTGTCTCCTTTGCCTCAACGCAATTTGAAATGATTTATATAATTTTCAGGCAAATTACTTAAGAAAAAGCAAAGCAAAGGACTGTAGTAACAAGGTTCTGCACTCCTATCTAGAGATATATGCTTAACACAACATTGAAGCTTGGGTTTGCTATTTATAATATTCATCCACTAAAGTGTATTTTATGCAATCGAGTTCATTACTTGTATTTTTGTTCAATAAACATATTCAAATATTATATTTTTCCATATCATATTGTTCTCACCAATTAAATCAAACGACATTTACATTAAATTTAAAAATCAAAATATTTCAATTTTGCACTTTTTCGAATTTTAAATTTGCTAGGGATAAATGAATTGTCTATACTCTATTGAATTTAAATTTTCCAATTTTTGGAATTATCTCCTTTGCCTCAACGCAATTTGAAATAATTTCTATAAGCTTCAGGGAAATTACTTAAGAAAAACCAAAAGCAATGGACTGTAACAAGAAGGTTCTGCACTCCCATCTAGGGATATATGCTTAACCCAACATTAAAACTTGGGATTGCTATTTATAATATTCATCCACTAAAGTGTATTTTATGCAATTGAGTCCATTACTTATATTTTTGTTCAATTAACATATTCAAAAATTATATTTTTCTCACCAATTAAATCAAACGACATTAACAACAAATTTAAAAATCAAAATATTTCAATTTTGCAATGTTTAGAATTTTAAATCTGGGAGGGATATATGTATTGTCAATACTCTATTGAATTTAACTTTTGCAATTTTCTAAATTGTCTCCTTTGCCTCAACGTAATTTGAAATGATTTATATAATTTTCAGGCAAATTACTTAAAAAAAAGCAAAAGCAATGGATTGTAACAAGAAGGTTCCGCACTCCCATCTAGGGATATATGCTTAACCCAACATTAAAACTTGGGATTCCTATTTATAATATACATCTACTAAAGTGTATTTTAAGCAATTGAGTCCATTACTTGTATATTTGTTCAATTAACATATTCAAATATTATATTTTTCTCACCAATCAAATCAAATGACATAAATAATAAATTTAAAAATCAAAATATTGCACTTTTGCAATTTTTCGAATTTTAAAATCTACTAGGGATAAATGATTTGTCAATACTAAGTTGAATTTAAATTTTGCAATTTTTTGAATTGTCTCATTTGTCTCAACGCAATTTGAAATGATTTATATAATCTTCAGGCAAATTACTTAAGAAAAAACAAAAGCAATGGATTGTAATAAGAAGCTTCTGTACTCCCATCTAGGAATATATGCTTAACACAACATTGAAACTTGGGACTGCTATTTATAATATTCATCCCCTAAAGTGTATTTTATGCAATTGAGTCATTACTTGTATTTTTGTTGAATTAACTTATTCAAATATTGTATTTTTCTCACCAATCAAATCAAAATATTGCATCATTGCAATTTTTAGAATTTTAAAATCTGCTAGGGATAAATGAATTGTCAATATCTATTGAATTTAAATTTTGCAATTTTCTTAATTGTCTCCTTTGCCTCAATGCAATTTAAAATGATTTATAGAATTCTTGTCTTCAGGTAAATTACTTAAGAAAAACGAAAAGCAATGGACTCTAATAAGATGGTTCCCCACTCCCATTTAGGAATATATGCTTCACACAACATTGAAACTTGAGATTGTTATTTATAATATTCATCCACTAAAGTGTCTTTTATGCAATTGAGTCCATTACTTGTATTTTTGTTCAATTAACATATTCAATTATCATATTTTCTACATATTATATTTTTCCCACCAATTAAATCAAACGACATTAACATTAAATTTAAAAAGCAAAATATTTCAATTTTGAAATTTTTCGAATTTTAAATCTGGTAGGGATAAATGAATTGTTAATACTCTGTGAATTTAAATTTTACAATTTTCTGAATTGTCTCCTTTGCCTCAATGCAATTTGAAATGATTTATATAATCTTCAACCAAATTACATAATAAAAAGAAAAAGTAATGGATTGTGATAAGAAGGTTCTGCACTCTCATCTAGGTATATATGCTTAACACAACATTGAAATTTGTGACTGGTATTTATAATATTCATCCACTAAAGTGTATTTTATGCGATTATGTCCATTACTTGTTTTTTATTCAATTAATATATTCAAATATTATATTTTTCACATATTATATTTCTCTCACCAATTAAATCAAACGATATTAACAATAAATTTAAAAATCAAAATATTTCAATTTTGCAATTTTCTGAATTGTCTCCTTTCCCTCAACGCAATTTGAAATGATTTATATAATCTTCAGGCAAATTACTTAAGAAAAACAAAAGTAATGGACTGTAACAAGAAGGTTCTGCACTCCCATCTAAGGATATATGTTTAGCACAACATTGAAACATAGGAGTGCTATTTATAATATTCATCCACTTAATTGTATTTTTGTTCAATTAACATATTCAAATATTGTATTTTTCTCACCAATCAAATCAAACGAAATTAACAACAAATTTAAAAATCAAAATATTGCATTTTTGCAATTTCTAGAATTTTAAAATCCGCTAGGGACAAATAAATTGTAAATAATCTATTAAATTTAAATTTTGCAATTTTCTTAATTGTCTCCTTTGCCTCAATGCAATTTGAAATGATTTATAGAATTCTTGTCTTTACACAAATTACTTAAGAAAAAAGAAAAGCAATGGACCCTAAAAAGATGGTTCCCCACTACCATTTAGGGATATATGCTTCACACAACCTTGAAACTTGAGTTTGCTATTTATAATATTAACCCACTAAAATGTATTTTATGCAATTGAGTCCATTACTTGTATTTTTGTTCAATTAACATATTCAAATATTATATTTTTCACATATTATATTTTTCTCACCAATCAAATCAAACGACATTAATAATAAATTTAAAAATCAAAATATTGCATTTTTGCAATTTTTAGAATTTTAAAATCAGCTAGGGATAAATGATTTGCCAATACTCTGTTGAATTTAAATTTTGCAATTTTTTGAATTGTCTCCTTTGTCTCAACACAATTTGAAATGATTTATATAATCTTCAGGCAAATTACTTAAGGAAAAGCAAAAGCAATGGATTGTAATAAGAAGGTTCTATACTCCCATCCAGGGATATATGCTTAACACAAAATTGAAACTTAGGACTGCTATTTATAATATTCATCCCCTAAAGTGTATTTTATGCAATTGAGTCCATTACTTGTATTTTTGTTCAATTAACTTATTCAAATATTGTATTTTTCTCACCAAACAAATCAAACGACATTAACAATAAATTTAAAAATCAAAATATTCCATTTTTGCAATTTTTAGAATTTTAAAATCTGCTAAGGATAAATGAATTGTCCATAATCTGTTGAATTTAAATTTTGCAATTTTCTTAATTCTCACCTTTGCCTCAATGCAATTTGAAATGATTTATAGAATTCCTGTTTTCGGACAAATTGCTTAAGAAAAGGGAAAAGCAATGGACTCTAGTAAGATGGTTCCATACTCTCATCTAGGTATATATGTTTCACACAACCTTGAAACTTCAGTTTGCTATTGATTATATTCATCCACTAAAGTGTATTTTATGCAATTGAGTCCATTACTTATATTTTTGTTCAATTAACATATTGAAATATTATATTTTTCACATATTATGTTTTTCTAAATTGTCTCCTTTGTCTTAACGCAATTTGAAATGATTTATATAATCTTCAGGCAAATTACTTAAGAAAAAGCAAAAGCAATGGACTGTAATAAGAAGATTCTGCACTCCCATCTAGGGATATATGCTTGACACAATATTGAAACTTGGGAGTACTATTTATAATATTCATCCACATAATTGTATTTTATGCAATTGAGTCCATTACTTGTATTTTTGTTCAATTAACATATTCAAATATTGTATTTTTCTCTCCAATCAAATCAAATCATAATAACAATAAATTTAAAAATCAAAATATCGCATTTTTGCAATTGTTAGAATTTTAAAATCTACTAGGGAGAAATGAATTGTCAATACTCTATTGAATTTAACCTTTGCAATTTTCTGAATTGTCTCATTTGCCTTAATGCAATTTGAAATGATTTATATAATTTTCAGGCAAATTACTTAAGAAACAAGCAAAAGCAATGGACTATAATAAGAAGGTTCTGCACTCCTATCTAAGGATATATGCTTAACACCACATTGAAACTTGGGATTGCTATTTATAATATTCATCCACTAAAGTGTCTTTTATGCAATTGAGTCCATTACTTGTATTTTTGTTCAATTAACATATTCAAATATTATATTTTTCACATATTATATTTTTCTCACCAATTAAATCAAACGACATTAACATTAAATTTAAAAATCAAAATATTTTAATTTTACAATTTTTTGAATTTTAAAATCTGGTAGGAATAAATGAATTGTCAATACATTGTTGAATTTAAATTTTGCAATTTTCTGAATTGTCTCCTTTGCCTCAACGCAATTAGAAATGATTTATATAATATTTTGGCAACTTACTTAGGAAAAAGTAAAAGCAATCTACTGTAACAGGAAGGTTCTGCACTCCTATCTAGGGATATATGTCTAACATAACATTGAAACTTGGGACTGTTATTTATAATATTCATCCACTAAAGTGTATTTTATGCAATTGAGTCCATTACTTGTATTTTTGTTCAATTAACATATTCAAATATAATATTTTTCGCATATTATATTTTTCTCACCAATTAAATCAAACGACATTAACAATAAATTTAAAAATCAAAATATTTCAATTTTGCAATTTTTGAATTTTAAAATCTGCTAGTGATAACTGAATTGTTAATACTCTGTTGAATTTAAATTTTGCAATTTTCTGAATTGTCTCATTTACCTCAACACAATTTAAAATGATTTATATAATCTTCAGGCAAATTACTTAAGAACAAGCTAAAACAATGGACTGTAATAAGAAGGTTCTACACTCCCATCCAGGGATATATGCTTAACACAACATTGAAACTTGGGATTACTATTTATAATATTCATCCACTAAAGTGTATTTTATGCAATTGAGTCCATCACTCGTATTTTTGTTCAATTAAGATATTCAAATATTGTATTTTTTCTCACCAATCAAATCAAACGACATTAATAATAAATTTAAAAATCAAAATATTCCATTTTTGCAATTTTTAGAATTCTAAAATCTGCTAGGGATAAATGAATTGTCAATACTCTGTTGAATTTAAATTTTGCACTTTCAGAATTGTGTCCTTTGCCTCAACACAATTTGAAATGATTTATATAATCTTCAGGCAAATTACTTAAGAAAAAGCAAAAGCAATGGACTGTAAGAAGAAGGTTTTGCACTCCCATCCAAGGATATATGCTTAACATAACATTGAAACTTGGGATTGGTATTTATAATATTCATCCACTATAGTGCATTTTATACAATTGAGTCCATCACTTGTATTTTTGTTCAATTAAGATATTCAAACATTGTATTTTTTCTCACCAATAAAATCAAACGACATTAACAATAAATTTAAAAATCAAAATATTCCTTTTTGCAATTTCTAGAATTGTAAAATCTGCTAAGGATAAATGAATTGTCAATACTTTGTTGAATTTAAATTTTGCAATTTTCTTAATTGTCTCCTTTGCCTCAATGCAATTTGAAATGATTTATAGAATTCTTGTCTTCAGACAAATTACTTAAGAAAAACGAAAAGCAATGGACTCTAATAAGATGGTTCCCCACTCCCATCTAAGGATATATGCTTCACACAACCTTAAAACTTGAAATTCCTATTTATAATATTGATCTACTAAAGTGTCTTTTATGCAATTGAGTCCATTACTTGTATTTTTGCTCAATTAACATATTCAAATATTATATTTTTCACATAGTATATTTTTCTCACCAATTAAATCAAACGACTTTAACGATAAATTTAGAAATCAAAATATTTCAATTTTGTAATTTTTAGAATTTTAAAATCTGCTAGGGATAAATGACTTGTCAATACTCTGTTGAATTTAAATTTGCACTTTCAGAATTGTCTCCTTTGCCTCAACACAATTTGAAATGATTTATATAATCTTCAGGCAAATTATTTAAAAAAAAGCAAAAGCAATGGACTGTAAGAAGAAGGTTCTGCACTCTCATCCAAGGATATATGCTTAACACAACATTGAAACTTGGGATTACTATTTATAATATTCATCCACTAAAATGCATTTTATGCAATTGAGTCCATTACTTGTATTTTTGTTCAATTAACTTATTCAAATATTGTATTTTCCCACCAATCAAATCAAACGACTATAACAACAAATTTAAGAATTAAAATATTGCATTTTTGCAATTTTTAGAATTTTTAGAATTAAATAAATTGTCAAAAACCTGTTGAATTTAAATTTTTCAATTTTCTTAATTGTCTCATTTGTCTCAATGTAATTTGAAATGATTTATATAATTACCGTCTTCAGACAAATTACTTATGAAAAAGGAAAAGCAATGGACTTTAATAAGATCGTTCTGCACTCCCATCTAGGGATATATGCTTCACACAACCTTGAAACTTAAGATTGCTATTTATAAATTCATCCACTAAAGTGTCTTTTATGCAATTAAATCTATTACTTATATTTTTGTTCAATTAGCATATTCAAATATTATATTTTTCACATATTATATTTTTCTTACCAATTAGATCAAACGACATTAACATTAAATTTAAAAATCAAAATATTTCAATTTTGCAATTTTTAGAATTTTAAAATCTGCTAGGAATAAATGAATTGCCAATACTTTGTTGAATTTAAAATTTGCAATTTTCTGAATTGTCTCCTTTCCCTTAACACAATTTGAAATGATTTATATAATCTTCAAGCAAATTACTTAAGAAAATACAATAGCAATGGACTGTAATAAGAAGGTTCTACACTCCTATCTAGGGATATATGCTTAACACAACATTGAAACTTGGGAGTGCTATTTATAACATTCATCCACATAATTGTATTTTATACAATTGAGTGCATTACTTGTATTTTTGTTCAATTGACATATTCAAATATTATATTTTTCACATATTATATTTTCTTACCAATTAAATCAAACGACATTAACGTTAAATTTAAAAATCAAAATATTTCGATTTTGCAATTTTTAGAATTTATAATCTACTAGGGATAACTGAATTGTCAATACTTTGTTGAATTTAAATTTTGCAATTTTATGAATTGTCTCCTTTCCCTTAACACAATTTGAAATGATTTATATAATCTTCAAGCAAATTACTTAAGAATATACAAAAGCAATGGACTGTAATAAGAAGGTTCTCCACTCCCATCTAGGGATATATGCTTAACACAACATTGAAACTTGGGTTTGCTGCTTATAATATTCATCCAATAAAGTGTATTTTATGCAATTGAGTCCATTACTTGTATTTTTGTTCAATTAAATTATTCAAATATTGTATTTTTCTCACCAATCTAATCAAACGACATTAACAACGAATTTAAAAATCAAAATATTGCATCTTTGCAATTTTTAGAATTTTAAAATCTGTTAGGGATAAATAAATTGTCAATAATCTGTTGAATTTAAATTTTGCAATTTTCTTAATTCTCTCCTTTGCCTCAATGCAATTTGAAATGATTTATAGAATTCTTGCCTTCAGACAAATTACTTAAGAAAAAGGAAAAGCAATGGACTCTAATAAGATGGTTCCGCACTCCCATATAGGAATATAGACTTCACACAACCTTGAAACTTGAGTTTGCTATTTATAATATTCATCCACTAAAGTGTCTTTTATGCAATTGAGTCCATTACTTGTATTTTTGTTCAATTAACTTATTCAAATATTGTAGTTTTCTCACCAATTAAATCAAATGACATTAACAACAAATTTAAAAATCAAAATATTGCATGTTTGCAATTTTTAGCATTTTAAAATCTCCTAGGGATAAATGAATTGTCAATAATCTGTTGACTTTAAATTTTGCAATTTTCTTAATTGTCTCCTTTCCCTCATCGCAATTTGAAATGATTTATATAATTTTCAGGCAAATTACTTAAGAAAAAGCAAAAGCAATGGACTGTAACAAGAAGATTCTGCACTCTCATCTGGGATATATGCTTAACACAACATTGAAATTTGGGATTGCTATTTATAATATTCATCCACTAAAGTGTATTTTATGTAATTGAGTCCATTATTTGTATTTTTCTTCAATTAACTTATTCAAATATTGTATTTTTTTCACCAATCAATCAAACAACATTAATAATATATTTAAAAATCAAAATATTGCACTTTTGCAATTTTGGAATTTTAAAATCTACTAGGGATAAAAGATTTGTCAATACTCTATTGAATTTAAATTTTGCAATTTTCTGAATTGTCTCCTTTGCCTTAACACAATTTGAAATGATTTATATAATCTTCAGGCAAATTACTTAAAAAAAAGCAAAAGTAATGGACTGTCATAAGAAGGTTTTGCACTTCCATTTAGGGATATATGCTTAACAAAACATTGAAACTTGGGTTTGCTATTTATAATATTCATCCACTAAAGTGTCTTTTATGCAATTGAGTTCATTGCTTGTATTTTTGTTTCGATTTTGCAATTTTTAGAATTTATAATCTGCTAGGATAACTGAATTGTCAATACTTTCTTGAATCAAAATTTTGCAATTTTTTGAAGTGTCTCTTTTACCTCAATGCAATTTGAAATAATTTATATAATCTTCTAGCAAATTACTTAAGAAAAAGCAAAAGCGATGGACTGTAACAAGAAGGTTCTACACTCCCATCGAGGGATATATGTTTTACACAACATTGAAACTTAGGAGTGCTTTTTATAATATTCATCCACTTAATTGTATTCTATGCAATTGAGTCCATTACTTGTATTTTTGTTCAATTAACATATTCAAATATTGTATTTTTCTCACCAATCAAATCAAATGACATTAATAACAAATTTAAAAATCAAAATATTACATTTTTGAAATTTTTAGAATTTTAAAATCTGCTAAGGATAAATAGATTGTCAATAATCTGTTGAATTTAAATTTTGCAATTTTCTTAATTCTCTCCTTTGCCTCAATGCAATTTGAAATGATTTATAAAATTCCTACTTTCAGACAAATTACTTAAGAAAAAGGAAAAGCAATAGACTCTAATAAGATCGTTCCACACTTCTATCTAGGGATATATGCTTCACACAACCTTGAAACTTGAGATTGCTATTTATAATATTCATCCACTAAAGTGACTTTTATGCAATTGAGTTCATTACTTGTATTTTTGTTCAATTAGCATATTCAAATATTATATTCACATAGTATATTTTCCTCACCAATTAATCAAACGACATTAATGATAAATTTAAAAATCAAAATATTTCAATTTTGCAATTTTTAGAATTTTAAAATCTGCTACGGATAAGTGAATTGTCAATACTCTGTTGAATTTAATTTTTCAATTTTTTGAATTGTCTCCTTTGCCTCAATGCAATTTGAAATGATTTATATAGTATTCAGGCAAATTACTTAAGAAAAAGCAAAAGCAATGGACTGTAATAAGAAGGTTCTGCACTCCCATCTAGGGATATATGCTTAACACAACATTGAAACTTGGGATTGCTATTTATAATATTCATCCACTATAGTGTATTTTATGAAATCAAGTCCATTATTTGTATTTTTGTTCAATTAACTTATTCAAATATTGCATTTTTCTCACCAATCAAATCAAACGACATTAATAATATATTTAAAAATCAAAATATTGCACTTTTGCCTTGGAATTTTAAAATCTGCTAGGGATAAATGAGTTGTCAATACACTGTTGAATTTAAATTTTGTAATTTTCTGAATTGCCTCCTTTGCCTCAACACAATTTGAAATGATTTATATAATTTTCAAACAAATTACTTAAGAAAAAGCAAAAGCAATGGACTGTAATAAAAAGGTTCTGTACTCCTATCTAGGGATATATTCTTAACACAACATTGAAACTTGGATTGCTATTTATAATATTCATCGCCTAAAGTGTATTTTATGCAATTGAGTCCATTACTTGTATTTTTGTTCAATTAACATATTCAAATATGATATTTTTCACATATTATATTTTCCCCACCAATTAAATAAAATGACATTAACAATAAATTTAAAAATCAAAATATTTCAATTTTGCAATTTCACGAATTTTAAAATCTGTTAGGGATAAGTGAATTGTGAATACTCTCTTAAATTTAAATTTTGCAATTTTCTGAATTGTCTCTTTTGCCTCAACGCAATTTGAAATAATTTATGTAATCTTTAGGCAAATTACCTAAGAAAAAGCAAAAGTAATGGACTGTAATAAGATGGTTTTGTACTCCCATCTTGGGATATATGCTTAACACAACATTGAAACTTGGAATTGCTATTTATAATATTCATCCATTAAAGTGTATTTTATACAATTGAGTCCATTACTTGTATTTTTGTTCAATTAACATATTTAAATATTATAATTTTCACATATTATATTTTCTCGTCAATTAAATCGAATGACATTAATAATAAATGTAAAAGTTAAAATATTTCAATTTTCCAATTTTTAGACTTTAAAATCTGCTAGCGATAAATGAATTGTGAATTCTCTGTTGAAGTGAAATTTTCCAATTTTCAGAATTCTCTCCTTCGCCTCAATGCAATTTGAAATCATTTATATAATTTTTACGCAAATNTTTTGCAATTTTTAGAATTTTGAAATCCTGCTAAGGGTAAATAAATTGGTAAAAACCTGTTGAATTTTAATTGTTTCAATTTCTTAATTGTCTCATTTGTTCCTCAATGTAATTGAAATGATTTATCATAATTTCCGTCTTCAGGACAAAATTACTTAGTGAAAAAGGAAAAGCAATGGACTTTAATAAGATCGTTCCGCACTCCATCTAGGGATATATAGCTTCACACAAACCTTGAAAACTTAAGATTGCTATTTATAAAATTTCATCACTAAAGTGTCTTTTATAGCAATTAAATCTATTACTTATATTTTTGTTCATATGGCATATTCATATATTATATTTTTCCTTACCCAATTAGATCAAATCGCATTAACATTAAATTTCAAAATCAAATATTTCAATTTTGCAATTTTTAGAATTTTAAAATCTGCTAGGAATAAATGAATTGCCATACTTTGTTCATTTACATTTTGCAATTTTCTGAATTTTGTCCTTTCCCTTAACACAATTTGAAATGATTTATATAATCTTCAAGCAAATTACTTAAGAAAATACAATAGCAATGGACTGTAATAAGCAGGTTCTACACTCCTATCTAGGGATATATGCTTAACACAACATTGAAACTTGGGAGTGCTATTTATAACATTCATCCACTTAATTGTATTTTATACAATTGAGTCCATTACTTGTATTTTTGTTCAATTGACATATTCAAATATTATATTTTCACAAATTATACTTTTCTTACCAATTAAATCAAACGACATTAACGTTAAATTTAAAAATCAAAATATTTCTATTTTGCAATTTTTAGAAATTATAATCTACTAGGGATAACTGAATTGTCAATACTTTGTTGAATTTAAATTTTGCAATTTTCTGAATTGTCTCCTTTCCCTTAACACAATTTGAAATGATTTATATAATCTTCAAGCAAATTACTTAAGAATATATAAAAGCAATGGACTGTAATAAGAAGGTTGTGCACTCCCATCTAAGGATATATGCTTAACACAACATTAAAACTTGGGATTACTATTTATAATATTCATCCATTAAAATGCATTTTATGCAATTGAGTCCATTACTTGTATTTTTGCTCAATTAACTTATTCAAATATTGTATTTTCCCCACCAATCAAATCAAATGGCTATAACAACAAATTTAAGAATTAAAATATTGCATTTTTGCAATTTTTAGAATTTTGAAATCTGCTAAGGGTAAATAAATTGTAAAAAACCTGTTGAATTTAAATTGTTCAATTTTCTTAATTGTCTCATTTGTCTCAATGTAATTTGAAATGATTTATATAATTTCCGTCTTCAGACAAATTACTTATGAAAAAGGAAAAGCAATGGACTTTAATAAGATCGTTCCGCACTCCATCTATGGATATATATGCTTCACACAACCTTGAAACTTAAGATTGCTATTTATAAAATTCATCCACTAAAGTGTCTTTTATGCAATTAAATCTATTACTTATATTTTTCTTCAATTGACATATTCAAATATTATATTTTTCACATATTATATTTTTCTTACCAATTAGATTAAGCGACATTAACATTAAATTTAAAAATCAAAATATTTCAATTTTGCAATTTTTAGAATTTTAAAATCTGCTAGGAATAAATGAATTGCCAATACTTTGTTGAATTTAAATTTTGCAATTTTCTGAATTGTTTCCTTTCCCTTAACACAATTTGAAATGATTTATATAATCTTCAAGCAAATTACTTAAGAAAATACAATAGCAATGGACTGTAATAAGAAGGTTCTACACTCCTATCTAGGGATATATGCTTAACACAACATTGAAACTTGGGAGTGCTATTTATAACATTCATCCATTTAATTGTATTTTATACAATTGAGTCCATTACTTGTATTTTTGTTTAATTGACATATTCAAATATTGTATTTTTCTTACCAATTAAATCAAACGGCATTAACGTTAAATTTAAAAATCAAAATATTTCAATTTTGCAATTTTAGAATTTATAATCTACTAGGGATAACTGAATTGTTAATGATTTGTTGAATTTAAATTTTGCAATTTTCTGAATTGTCTCCTTTCCCTTAACACAATTTGAAATGATTTATATAATCTTCAAGCAAATTACTTAAGAATATATAAAAGCAATGGACTGTAATAACAAGGTTCTGCACTCCCATCCAAGGATATATGCTTAACACAACATTGAAACTTGGGATTTCTATTTATAATATTCATCCATTAAAATGCATTTTATGCAATTGAGTCCATTACTTGTATTTTTGTTCAATTAACTTATTCAAATATTGTATTTTCCCCACCGATCAAATCAAATGACTATAACAACAAATTTAAGAATTAAAATACTGCATTTTTGCAATTTTTAGAATTTTGAAATCTGCTAAGGGTAAATAAATTGTAAAAAACCTGTTGAATTTAAATTGTTCAATTTTCTTATTTGTCTCATTTGTCTCAATGTAATTTGAAATGATTTATATAATTTCCGTCTTCAGACAAATTACTTATGAAAAAGGAAAAGCAATGGACTTTAATAAGATCGTTCCGCACTGCCATCTAGGGATATATATGCTTCACACAACCTTGAAACTTAAGATTGCTATTTATAAAATTCATCCACTAAAGTGTCTTTTATGTAATTAAATCTATTACTTATATTTTTGTTCAATCGGCATATTCAAATATTATATTTTTCACATATTATATTTTTCTTACCAATTAGAACAAACGACATGAACATTAAATTTAAAAATCAAAATATTTCAATTTTGCAATTTTTAGAATTTTAAAATCTGCTAGGAATAAATGAATTGCCAATACTTTGTTGAATTTAAATTTTGCAATTTTCTGAATTTTCTCCTTTCCCTTAACACACTTTCAAATGATTTATATAATCTTCAAGCAAATTACTTAAGAAAATACAATAGCAATGGACTGTAATAAGCAGGTTCTACACTCCTATCTAGGGATATATGCTTAACACAACATTGAAACTTGGGAGTGCTATTTATAACATTCATCCACTTAATTGTATTTTATACAATTGAGTCCATTACTTGTATTTTTGTTCAATTGACATATTCAAATATTATATTTTTCACATATTATATTTTTCTTACCAATTAAATCAAACGACATTAACGTTAAATTTAAAAATCAAAATATTTCAATTTTGCAATTTTTAGAATTTATAATCTACTAGGGATAACTGAATTGTCAATACTTTGTTGAATTTAAATTTTGCAATTTTCTGAATTGTCTCCTTTCCCTTAACACAATTTGAAATGATTTATATAATCTTCAAGCAAATTACTTAAGAATTTATAAAAGCAATGGACTGTGATAAGAAGGTTCTGCACTCCCATCCAAGGATATATGCTTAACACAACATTGAAATTTGGGATTACTATTTATAATATTCATCCATTAAAATGCATTTTATGCAATTGAGTCCATTACTTGTATTTTTGTTCAATTAACTTATTCAAATATTGTATTTTCCCCACCAATCAAATCAAATGACTATAACAACAAATTTAAGAATTAAAATATTGCATTTTTGCAATTTTTAGAATTTTGAAATTTGCTAAGGGTACATAAATTGTAAAAAACCTGTTGAATTTAAATTGTTCAATTTTCTTATTTGTCTCATTTGTCTCAATGTAATTTGAAATGATTTATATAATTTCCGTCTTCAGACAAATTACTTATGAAAAAGGAAAAGCAATGGACTTTAATAAGATCGTTCCGCACTCCCATCTAGGGATATATATGCTTCACACAACCTTGAAACTTAAGATTGCTATTTATAAAATTCATCCCCTAAAGTGTCTTTTATGCAATTAAATCTATTACTTATATTTTTGTTCAATTGGCATATTCAAATATTATATTTTTCACATATTATATTTTCTTACCAATTAGATCAAACGCGATTAACATTAAATTTAAAAATCAAAATATTTCAATTTTGCAATTTTTAGAATTTTAAAATCTGCTAGGAATAAATGAATTGCCAATACTTTGTTCAATTTAAATTTTGCAATTTTCTGAATTGTTTCCTTTCCCTTAACACAATTTGAAATGATTTATATAATCTTCAAACAAATCACTTAAAAAAATACAATAGCAATGGACTGTAATAAGAAGGTTCTACACTCCTATCTAGGGATATATGCTTAACACAACATTGAAACTTGGGAGTGCTATTTATAACATTCATCCACTTAATTGTATTTTATACAATTGAGTCTATTACTTGTATTTTTGTTCAATTGACATATTCAATATTATATTTTTCACATATTATATTTTTCTTACCAATTAGATCAAACGACATTAACATTAAATTTCAAAATCAAAATATTTCAATTTTGCAATTTTTAGAATTTTAAAATCTGCTAGGAATAAATGAATTGCCAATACTTTGTTCAATTTAAATTTTGCAATTTTCTGAATTTTCTCCTTTCCCTTAACACAATTTGAAATGATTTATATAATCTTCAAGCAAATTACTTAAGAAAATACAATAGCAATGGACTGTAATAAGAAGGTTCTACACTCCTATCTAGGGATATATGCTTAACACAACATTGAAACTTGGGAGTGCTATTTATAACATTCATCCACTTAATTGTATTTTATACAATTGAGTCCATTACTTGTATTTTTGTTCAATTGACATATTCAAATATTATATTTTTCACATATTATATTTTTCTTACCAATTAGATCAAACGACATTAACATTAAATTTCAAAATCAAAATATTTCAATTTTGCAATTTTTAGAATTTTAAAATCTGCTAGGAATAAATGAATTGCCAATACTTTGTTCAATTTAAATTTTGCAATTTTCTGAATTTTCTCCTTTCCCTTAACACAATTTGAAATGATTTATATAATCTTCAAGCAAATTACTTAAGAAAATACAATAGCAATGGACTGTAATAAGAAGGTTCTACACTCCTATCTAGGGATATATGCTTAACACAACATTGAAACTTGGGAGTGCTATTTATAACATTCATCCACTTAATTGTATTTTATACAATTGAGTCCATTACTTGTATTTTTGTTCAATTGACATATTCAAATATTATATTTTTCACATATTATATTTTTCTTACCAATTAGATCAAACGACATTAACGTTAAATTTCAAAATCAAAATATTTCAATTTTGCAATTTTTAGAATTTTAAAATTTGCTAGGAATAAATGAATTGCCAATACTTTGTTGAATTTAAATTTTGCAATTTTCTGAATTTTGTCCTTTCCCTTAACACAATTTCAAATGATTTATATAATCTTCAAGCAAATTACTTAAGAAAATACAATAGCAATGGACTGTAATAAGAAGGTTCTACACTCCTATCTAGGGATATATGCTTAACACAACATTGAAACTTGGGAGTGCTATTTATAACATTCATCCACTTAATTGTATTTTATACAATTGAGTCCATTACTTGTATTTTTGTTCAATTGACATATTCAAATATTATATTTTTCACATATTATATTTTTCTTACCAATTAGATCAAACGACATTAACGTTAAATTTCAAAATCAAAATATTTCAATTTTGCAATTTTTAGAATTTTAAAATTTGCTAGGAATAAATGAATTGCCAATACTTTGTTGAATTTAAATTTTGCAATTTTCTGAATTTTGTCCTTTCCCTTAACACAATTTCAAATGATTTATATAATCTTCAAGCAAATTACTTAAGAAAATACAATAGCAATGGACTGTAATAAGAAGGTTCTACACTTCTATCTAGGGATATATGCTTAACACAACATTGAAACTTGGGAGTGCTATTTATAACATTCATCCACTTAATTGTATTTTATACAATTGAGTCCATTACTTGTATTTTTGTTCAATTGACATATTCAAATATTATATTTTTCACAGATTATATTTTTCTTACCAATTAAATCAAACGACATTAACGTTAAATTTAAAAATCAAAATATTTCAATTTTGCAATTTTTAGAATTTATAATCTACTAGGGATAACTGAATTGTCAATACTTTGTTGAATTTAAATTTTGCAATTTTCTGAATTGTCTCCTTTCCCTTAACACAATTTGAAATGATTTATATAATCTTCAAGCAAATTACTTAAGAATTTATAAAAGCAATGGACTGTGATAAGAAGGTTCTGCACTCCCATCCAAGGATATATGCTTAACACAACATTGAAATTTGGGATTACTATTTATAATATTCATCCATTAAAATGCATTTTATGCAATTGAGTCCATTACTTGTATTTTTGTTCAATTAACTTATTCAAATATTGTATTTTCCCCACCAATCAAATCAAATGACTATAACAACAAATTTAAGAATTAAAATATTGCATTTTTGCAATTTTTAGAATTTTGAAATTTGCTAAGGGTACATAAATTGTAAAAAACCTGTTGAATTTAAATTGTTCAATTTTCTTATTTGTCTCATTTGTCTCAATGTAATTTGAAATGATTTATATAATTTCCGTCTTCAGACAAATTACTTATGAAAAAGGAAAAGCAATGGACTTTAATAAGATCGTTCCGCACTCCCATCTAGGGATATATATGCTTCACACAACCTTGAAACTTAAGATTGCTATTTATAAAATTCATCCCCTAAAGTGTCTTTTATGCAATTAAATCTATTACTTATATTTTTGTTCAATTGGCATATTCAAATATTATATTTTTCACATATTATATTTTTCTTACCAATTAGATCAAACGCGATTAACATTAAATTTAAAAATCAAAATATTTCAATTTTGCAATTTTTAGAATTTTAAAATCTGCTAGGAATAAATGAATTGCCAATACTTTGTTCAATTTAAATTTTGCAATTTTCTGAATTGTTTCCTTTCCCTTAACACAATTTGAAATGATTTATATAATCTTCAAACAAATCACTTAAAAAAATACAATAGCAATGGACTGTAATAAGAAGGTTCTACACTCCTATCTAGGGATATATGCTTAACACAACATTGAAACTTGGGAGTGCTATTTATAACATTCATCCACTTAATTGTATTTTATACAATTGAGTCCATTACTTGTATTTTTGTTCAATTGACATATTCAAATATTATATTTTTCACATATTATATTTTTCTTACCAATTAGATCAAACGACATTAACATTAAATTTCAAAATCAAAATATTTCAATTTTGCAATTTTTAGAATTTTAAAATCTGCTAGGAATAAATGAATTGCCAATACTTTGTTCAATTTAAATTTTGCAATTTTCTGAATTTTCTCCTTTCCCTTAACACAATTTGAAATGATTTATATAATCTTCAAGCAAATTACTTAAGAAAATACAATAGCAATGGACTGTAATAAGAAGGTTCTACACTCCTATCTAGGGATATATGCTTAACACAACATTGAAACTTGGGAGTGCTATTTATAACATTCATCCACTTAATTGTATTTTATACAATTGAGTCCATTACTTGTATTTTTGTTCAATTGACATATTCAAATATTATATTTTTCACATATTATATTTTTCTTACCAATTAGATCAAACGACATTAACATTAAATTTCAAAATCAAAATATTTCAATTTTGCAATTTTTAGAATTTTAAAATCTGCTAGGAATAAATGAATTGCCAATACTTTGTTCAATTTAAATTTTGCAATTTTCTGAATTTTCTCCTTTCCCTTAACACAATTTGAAATGATTTATATAATCTTCAAGCAAATTACTTAAGAAAATACAATAGCAATGGACTGTAATAAGAAGGTTCTACACTCCTATCTAGGGATATATGCTTAACACAACATTGAAACTTGGGAGTGCTATTTATAACATTCATCCACTTAATTGTATTTTATACAATTGAGTCCATTACTTGTATTTTTGTTCAATTGACATATTCAAATATTATATTTTTCACATATTATATTTTTCTTACCAATTAGATCAAACGACATTAACGTTAAATTTCAAAATCAAAATATTTCAATTTTGCAATTTTTAGAATTTTAAAATTTGCTAGGAATAAATGAATTGCCAATACTTTGTTGAATTTAAATTTTGCAATTTTCTGAATTTTGTCCTTTCCCTTAACACAATTTCAAATGATTTATATAATCTTCAAGCAAATTACTTAAGAAAATACAATAGCAATGGACTGTAATAAGAAGGTTCTACACTCCTATCTAGGGATATATGCTTAACACAACATTGAAACTTGGGAGTGCTATTTATAACATTCATCCACTTAATTGTATTTTATACAATTGAGTCCATTACTTGTATTTTTGTTCAATTGACATATTCAAATATTATATTTTTCACATATTATATTTTTCTTACCAATTAGATCAAACGACATTAACGTTAAATTTCAAAATCAAAATATTTCAATTTTGCAATTTTTAGAATTTTAAAATTTGCTAGGAATAAATGAATTGCCAATACTTTGTTGAATTTAAATTTTGCAATTTTCTGAATTTTGTCCTTTCCCTTAACACAATTTCAAATGATTTATATAATCTTCAAGCAAATTACTTAAGAAAATACAATAGCAATGGACTGTAATAAGAAGGTTCTACACTTCTATCTAGGGATATATGCTTAACACAACATTGAAACTTGGGAGTGCTATTTATAACATTCATCCACTTAATTGTATTTTATACAATTGAGTCCATTACTTGTATTTTTGTTCAATTGACATATTCAAATATTATATTTTTCACAGATTATATTTTTCTTACCAATTAAATCAAACGACATTAACGTTAAATTTAAAAATCAAAATATTTCAATTTTGCAATTTTTAGAATTTATAATCTACTAGGGATAACTGAATTGTCAATACTTTGTTGAATTTAAATTTTGCAATTTTCTGAATTGTCTCCTTTCCCTTAACACAATTTGAAATGATTTATATAATCTTCAAGCAAATTACTTAAGAATTTATAAAAGCAATGGACTGTGATAAGAAGGTTCTGCACTCCCATCCAAGGATATATGCTTAACACAACATTGAAATTTGGGATTACTATTTATAATATTCATCCATTAAAATGCATTTTATGCAATTGAGTCCATTACTTGTATTTTTGTTCAATTAACTTATTCAAATATTGTATTTTCCCCACCAATCAAATCAAATGACTATAACAACAAATTTAAGAATTAAAATATTGCATTTTTGCAATTTTTAGAATTTTGAAATTTGCTAAGGGTACATAAATTGTAAAAAACCTGTTGAATTTAAATTGTTCAATTTTCTTATTTGTCTCATTTGTCTCAATGTAATTTGAAATGATTTATATAATTTCCGTCTTCAGACAAATTACTTATGAAAAAGGAAAAGCAATGGACTTTAATAAGATCGTTCCGCACTCCCATCTAGGGATATATATGCTTCACACAACCTTGAAACTTAAGATTGCTATTTATAAAATTCATCCCCTAAAGTGTCTTTTATGCAATTAAATCTATTACTTATATTTTTGTTCAATTGGCATATTCAAATATTATATTTTTCACATATTATATTTTTCTTACCAATTAGATCAAACGCGATTAACATTAAATTTAAAAATCAAAATATTTCAATTTTGCAATTTTTAGAATTTTAAAATCTGCTAGGAATAAATGAATTGCCAATACTTTGTTCAATTTAAATTTTGCAATTTTCTGAATTGTTTCCTTTCCCTTAACACAATTTGAAATGATTTATATAATCTTCAAACAAATCACTTAAAAAAATACAATAGCAATGGACTGTAATAAGAAGGTTCTACACTCCTATCTAGGGATATATGCTTAACACAACATTGAAACTTGGGAGTGCTATTTATAACATTCATCCACTTAATTGTATTTTATACAATTGAGTCCATTACTTGTATTTTTGTTCAATTGACATATTCAAATATTATATTTTTCACATATTATATTTTTCTTACCAATTAGATCAAACGACATTAACATTAAATTTCAAAATCAAAATATTTCAATTTTGCAATTTTTAGAATTTTAAAATCTGCTAGGAATAAATGAATTGCCAATACTTTGTTCAATTTAAATTTTGCAATTTTCTGAATTTTCTCCTTTCCCTTAACACAATTTGAAATGATTTATATAATCTTCAAGCAAATTACTTAAGAAAATACAATAGCAATGGACTGTAATAAGCAGGTTCTACACTCCTATCTAGGGATATATGCTTAACACAACATTGAAACTTGGGAGTGCTATTTATAACATTCATCCACTTAATTGTATTTTATACAATTGAGTCCATTACTTGTATTTTTGTTCAATTGACATATTCAAATATTATATTTTTCACAAATTATACTTTTCTTACCAATTAAATCAAACGACATTAACGTTAAATTTAAAAATCAAAATATTTCTATTTTGCAATTTTTAGAAATTATAATCTACTAGAGATAACTGAATTGTCAATACTTTGTTGAATTTAAATTTTGCAATTTTCTGAATTGTCTCCTTTCCCTTAACACAATTTGAAATGATTTATATAATCTTCAAGCAAATTACTTAAGAATATATAAAAGCAATGGACTGTAATAAGAAGGTTGTGCACTCCCATCTAAGGATATATGCTTAACACAACATTAAAACTTGGGATTACTATTTATAATATTCATCCATTAAATTGCATTTTATGCAATTGAGTCCATTACTTGTATTTTTGCTCAATTAACTTATTCAAATATTGTATTTTCCCCACCAATCAAATCAAATGGCTATAACAACAAATTTAAGAATTAAAATATTGCATTTTTGCAATTTTTAGAATTTTGAAATCTGCTAAGGGTAAATAAATTGTAAAAAACCTGTTGAATTTAAATTGTTCAATTTTCTTAATTGTCTCATTTGTCTCAATGTAATTTGAAATGATTTATATAATTTCCGTCTTCAGACAAATTACTTATGAAAAAGGAAAAGCAATGGACTTTAATAAGATCGTTCCGCACTCCCATCTATGGATATATATGCTTCCCACAACCTTGAAACTTAAGATTGCTATTTATAAAATTCATCCACTAAAGTGTCTTTTATGCAATTAAATCTATTACTTATATTTTTCTTCCATTGACATATTCAAATATTATATTTTTCACATATTATATTTTTCTTACCAATTAGATTAAGCGACATTAACATTAAATTTAAAAATCAAAATATTTCAATTTTGCAATTTTTAGAATTTTAAAATCTGCTAGGAATAAATGAATTGCCAATACTTTGTTGAATTTAAATTTTGCAATTTTCTGAATTGTTTCCTTTCCCTTAACACAATTTGAAATGATTTATATAATCTTCAAGCAAATTACTTAAGAAAATACAATAGCAATGGACTGTAATAAGAAGGTTCTACACTCCTATCTAGGGATATATGCTTAACACAACATTGAAACTTGGGAGTGCTATTTATAACATTCATCCACTTAATTGTATTTTATACAATTGAGTCCATTACTTGTATTTTTGTTTAATTGACATATTCAAATATTGTATTTTTCTTACCAATTAAATCAAACGGCATTAACGTTAAATTTAAAAATGAAAATATTTCAATTTTGCAATTTTTAGAATTTATAATCTACTAGGGATAACTGAATTGTTAATAATTTGTTGAATTTAAATTTTGCAATTTTCTGAATTGTCTCCTTTCCCTTAACACAATTTGAAATGATTTATATAATCTTCAAGCAAATTACTTAAGAATATATAAAAGCAATGGACTGTAATAACAAGGTTCTGCACTCCCATCCAAGGATATATGCTTAACACAACATTGAAACTTGGGATTTCTATTTATAATATTCATCCATTAAAATGCATTTTATGCAATTGAGTCCATTACTTCTATTTTTGTTTAATTAACTTATTCAAATATTGTATTTTCCCCACCAATCAAATCAAATGACTATAACAACAAATTTAAGAATTAAAATACTGCATTTTTGCAATTTTTAGAATTTTGAAATCTGCTAAGGGTAAATAAATTGTAAAAAACCTGTTGAATTTAAATTGTTCAATTTTCTTATTTGTCTCATTTGTCTCAATGTAATTTGAAATGATTTATATAATTTCCGTCTTCAGACAAATTACTTATGAAAAAGGAAAAGCAATGGACTTTAATAAGATCGTTCCGCACTGCCATCTAGGGATATATATGCTTCACACAACCTTGAAACTTAAGATTGCTATTTATAAAATTCATCCACTAAAGTGTCTTTTATGCAATTAAATCTATTACTTATATTTTTGTTCAATCGGCATATTGAAATATTATATTTTTCACATATTATATTTTTCTTACCAATTAGAACAAACGACATGAACATTAAATTTAAAAATCAAAATATTTCAATTTTGCAATTTTTAGAATTTTAAAATCTGCTAGGAATAAATGAATTGCCAATACTTTGTTGAATTTAAATTTTGCAATTTTCTGAATTTTCTCCTTTCCCTTAACACACTTTCAAATGATTTATATAATCTTCAAGCAAATTACTTAAGAAAATACAATAGCAATGGACTGTAATAAGCAGGTTCTACACTCCTATCTAGGGATATATGCTTAACACAACATTGAAACTTGGGAGTGCTATTTATAACATTCATCCACTTAATTGTATTTTATACAATTGAGTTCATTACTTGTATTTTTGTTCAATTGACATATTCAAATATTATATTTTTCACATATTATATTTTTCTTACCAATTAAATCAAACGACATTAACGTTAAATTTAAAAATCAAAATATTTCAATTTTGCAATTTTTAGAATTTATAATCTACTAGGGATAACTGAATTGTCAATACTTTGTTGAATTTAAATTTTGCAATTTTCTGAATTGTCTCCTTTCCCTTAACACAATTTGAAATGATTGATATAATCTTCAAGCAAATTACTTAAGAATATATAAAAGCAATGGACTGTAATAACAAGGTTCTGCACTCCCATCCAAGGATATATGCTTAACACAACATTGAAATTTGGGATTTCTATTTATAATATTCATCCATTAAAATGCATTTTATGCAATTGAGTCCATTACTTGTATTTTTGTTCAATTAACTTATTCAAATATTGTATTTTCCCCACCGATCAAATCAAATGACTATAACAACAAATTTAAGAATTAAAATACTGCATTTTTGCAATTTTTAGAATTTTGAAATCTGCTAAGGGTAAATAAATTGTAAAAAACCTGTTGAATTTAAATTGTTCAATTTTCTTAATTGTCTCATTGTCTCAATGTAATTTGAAATGATTTATATAATTTCCGTCTTCAGACAAATTACTTATGAAAAAGGAAAAGCAATGGACTTTAATAAGATCGTTCCGCACTGCCATCTAGGGATATATGCTTCACACAACCTTGAAATTTAAGATTGCTATTTATAAAATTCATCCACTAAAGTGTCTTTTATGCAATTAAATCTATTACTTATATTTTTGTTCAATCGGCATATTCAAATATTATATTTTTCACATATTATATTTTTCTTACCAATTAGAACAAACGACATTAACATTAAATTTAAAAATCAAAATATTTCAATTTTGCAATTTTTAGAATTTTAAAATCTGCTAGGAATAAATGAATTGCCAATACTTTGTTGAATTTAAATTTTGCAATTTTCTGAATTTTCTCCTTTCCCTTAACACAATTTCAAAGATTTATATAATCTTCAAGCAAATTACTTATGAAAATACAATAGCAATGGACTGTAATAAGCAGGTTCTACACTCCTATCTAGGGATATATGCTTAACACAACATTGAAACTTGGGAGTGCTATTTATAACATTCATCCACTTAATTGTATTTTATACAATTGAGTCCATTTACTTGTATTTTGTTCAATTGACATATTCAAATATTATATTTTCACATATTATATTTTTGTTACCAATTAAATCAAAGGACATTAACGTTAAATTTAAAAATGAAAATATTTCAATTTTGCAATTTTTAGAATTTATAATCTACTAGGGATAACTGAATTGTCAATACTTTGTTGAATTTAAATTTTGCAATTTTCTGAATTGTCTCCTTTCCCTTAACACAATTTGAAATGATTTATATAATCTTCAAGCAAATTACTTAAGAATTTATAAAAGCAATGGACTGTGATAAGAAGGTTCTGCACTCCCATCCAAGGATATATGCTTAGCACAACATTGAAATTTGGGATTACTATTTATAATATTCATCCATTAAAATGCATTTTATGCAATTGAGTCCATTACTTGTATTTTTGTTCAATTAACTTATTCAAATATTGAATTTCCCCACCAATCAAATCAAATGACTATAACAACAAATTTAAGAATTAAAATATTGCATTTTTGCAATTTTTAGAATTTTGAAATTTGCTAAGGGTAAATAAATTGTAAAAACCTGTTGAATTTAAATTGTTCAATTTTCTTATTGTCTCATTTGTCTCAATGTAATTTGAAATAATTTATTTAATTTCCGTCTTCAGACAAATTACTTATGAAAAAGGAAAAGCAATGGACTTTAATAAGATCGTTCCGCACTCCCATCTAGGGATATATATGCTTCACACAACCTTGAAACTTNTTTATAATCTACTAGGGATAACTGAATTGTCAATACTTTGTTGAATTTAAATTTTGCAATTTTCTGAATTGTCTCCTTTCCTTAACAAATTTGAAATGATTGATATAATCTTCAAGCAAATTACTTAAGAATTATAAAAGCAATGGACTGTAATAAACAGGTTCTGCACTCCCATCCAAGGATATATGCTTAACACAACATTGAAATTTGGGATTTCTATTTATAATATTCATCCATTAAAATGCATTTTATGCAATTGAGTCCATTACTTGTATTTTTGTTCAATTAACTTATTCAAATATTGTATTTTCCCCACCGATCAAATCAAATGACTATAACAACAAATTTAAGAATTAAAATACTGCATTTTTGCAATTTTTAGAATTTTGAAATCTGCTAAGGGTAAATAAATTGTAAAAAACCTGTTGAATTTAAATTGTTCAATTTTCTTAATTGTCTCATTTGTCTCAATGTAATTTGAAATGATTTATATAATTTCCGTCTTCAGACAAATTACTTATGAAAAAGGAAAAGCAATGGACTTTAATAAGATCGTTCCGCACTGCATCTAGGGATATATATGCTTCACACAACCTTGAATTTAAGATTGCTATTTATAAAATTCATCCACTAAAGTGTCTTTTATGCAATTAAATCTATTACTTATATTTTTTGTTCAATCGGCATATTCAAATATTATATTTTTCACATATTATATTTTTCTTACCAATTAGAACAAACGACATTAACATTAAATTTAAAAATCAAAATATTTCAATTTTGCAATTTTTAGAATTTTAAAATCTGCTAGGAATAAATGAATTGCCAATACTTTGTTGAATTTAAATTTTGCAATTTTCTGAATTTTCTCCTTTCCCTTAACACAATTTCAAAGGATTTTTATATAATCTTCAAGCAATTACTTATGAAAATACAATAGCAATGGACTGTAATAAGCAGGTTCTACACTCCTATCTAGGGATATATGCTTAACACAACATTGAAACTTGGGAGTGCTATTTATAACATTCATCCACTTAATTGTATTTTATACAATTGAGTCCATTACTTGTATTTTTGTTCAATTGACATATTCAAATATTATATTTTTCACATATTATATTTTTGTTACCAATTAAATCAAAGGACATTAACGTTAAATTTAAAAATGAAATATTTCAATTTTGCAATTTTTAGAATTTATAATCTACTAGGGATAACTGAATTGTCAATACTTTGTTGAATTTAAATTTTGCAATTTTCTGAATTGTCTCCTTTCCCTTAACACAATTTGAAATGATTTATATAATCTTCAAGCAAATTACTTAAGAATTTATAAAAGCAATGGACTGTGATAAGAAGGTTCTGCACTCCCATCCAAGGATATATGCTTAGCACAACATTGAAATTTGGGATTACTATTTATAATATTCATCCATTAAAATGCATTTTATGCAATTGAGTCCATTACTTGTATTTTTGTTCAATTAACTTATTCAAATATTGAATTTTCCCCACCAATCAAATCAAATGACTATAACAACAAATTTAAGAATTAAAATATTGCATTTTTGCAATTTTTAGAATTTGAAATTTGCTAAGGGTAAATAAATTGTAAAAAACCTGTTGAATTTAAATTGTTCAATTTTCTTATTTGTCTCATTTGTCTCAATGTAATTTGAATAATTTATTTAATTTCCGTCTTCAGACAAATTACTTATGAAAAAGGAAAAGCAATGGACTTAATAAGATCGTTCCGCACTCCCATCTAGGATATATATGCTTCACACAACCTTGAAACTTAAGATTGCTATTTATAAAATTCATCCCCTAAAGTGTCTTTTATGCAATTAAATCTCTTACTTATATTTTTGTTGAATTGGCATATTCAAATATTATATCTTTCCCATGTTATATTTTTCTTACCAATTAGATTAAAGGCCATTAACATTACATTTAAAAATCAAAATATTTCAATTTTGCAATTTTTAGAATTTTAAAATCTGCTAGGAAATAAATGAATTGCCAATACTTTGTTCAATTTAAATTTTGCAATTTTCTGAATTGTTCTCCTTTCCCTTAACACAATTTGAAATGATTTATGATAATCTTCAAACAAATTATCTAAGAAAATACAATAGCAATGGACTGTAATAAGAAGGTTCTACACTCCTATCTAGGGATATATGCTTAACACAACAGTGAAACTTGGGATTGCTATTTATAACATTCATCCACTTAATTGTATTTTATACAATTGAGTTCCATTACTTGTATTTTTGTTCAATTGACATATTCAAATATTATATTTTTCACAAATTATACTTTTCTTACCAATTAAATCAAACGACATTAACGTTAAATTTAAAATCAAAATATTTCTATTTTGCAATTTTTAGAAATTATAATCTACTAGAAATAACTGAATTGTCAATACTTTGTTCAATTTAAATTTTGCAATTTTCTGAATTTTCTCCTTTCCCTTAACACAATTTGAAATGATTTATATAATCTTCAAGCAAATTACTTAAGAAAATACAATAGCAATGGATTGTAATAAGAAGGTTCTACACTCCTATCTAGGGATATATGCTTAACACAACATTGAAACTTGGGAGTGCTATTTATAACATTCATCCACTTAATTGTATTTTATACAATTGAGTTCATTACTTGTATTTTTGTTCAATTGACATATTCAAATATTATATTTTTCACAAATTATACTTTTCTTACCAATTAAATCAAACGACATTAACGTTAAATTTAAAAATCAAAATATTTCTATTTTGCAATTTTTAGAAATTATAATCTACTAGAGATAACTGAATTGTCAATACTTTGTTGAATTTAAATTTTGCAATTTTCTGAATTGTCTCCTTTCCCTTAACACAATTTGAAATGATTTATATAATCTTCAAGCAAATTACTTAAGAATATATAAAAGCAATGGACTGTAATAAGAAGGTTGTGCACTCCGATCTAAGGATATATGCTTAACACAACATTGAAACTTGGGATTACTATTTATAATATTCATCCATTAAAATGCATTTTATGCAATTGAGTCCATTACTTGTATTTTTGCTCAATTAACTTATTCAAATATTGTATTTTCCCCACCAATCAAATCAAATGACTATAACAACAAATTTAAGAATTAAAATATTGCATTTTTGCAATTTTTAGAATTTTGAAATCTGCTAAGGGTAAATAAATTGTAAAAAACCTGTTGAATTTAAATTGTTCAATTTTCTTAATTGTCTCATTTGTCTCAATGTAATTTGAAATGATTTATATAATTTCCGTCTTCAGACAAATTACTTATGAAAAAGGAAAAGCAATGGACTTTAATAAGATCGTTCCGCACTCCCATCTATGGATATATATGCTTCACACAACCTTGAAACTTAAGATTGCTATTTATAAAATTCATCCACTAAAGTGTCTTTTATGCAATTAAATCTATTACTTATATTTTTGTTCAATTGGCATATTCAAATATTATATTTTTCACATATTATATTTTTCTTACCAATTAGATTAAGCGACATTAACATTAAATTGAAAAATCAAAATATTTCAATTTTGCAATTTTTAGAATTTTAAAATCTGCTAGGAATAAATGAATTGCCAATACTTTGTTGAATTTAAATTTTGCAATTTTCTGAATTGTTCCTTTCCCTTAACACAATTTGAAATGGTTTATATAATCTTCAAGCAATTACTTAAGAAATACAATAGCAATGGACTGTAATAAGAAGGTTCTACACTCCTATCTAGGGATATATGCTTAACACAACATTGAAACTTGGGAGTGCTATTTATAACATTCATCCACTTAATTGTATTTTATACAATTGAGTCCATTACTTGTATTTTTGTTTAATTGACATATTCAATATTGTATTTTTCTTACCAATTAAATCAAACGGCATTAACGTTAAATTTAAAAATCAAAATATTTCATTTTGCAATTTTAGAATTTATAATCTACTAGGGATAACTGAATTGTTAATAATTTGTTGAATTTAAATTTTGCAATTTTCTGAATTGTCTCCTTTCCCTTAACACAATTTGAAATGATTTATATAATCTTCAAGCAAATTACTTAAGAATATATAAAAGCAATGGACTGTAATAAGAAGGTTGTGCACTCCCATCTAAGGATATATGCTTAACACAACATTGAAACTTGGGATTACTATTTATAATATTCATCCATTAAAATGCATTTTATGCAATTGAGTCCATTACTTGTATTTTTGCTCAATTAACTTATTCAAATATTGTATTTTCCCCACCAATCAAATCAAATGACTATAACAACAAATTTAAGAATTAAAATATTGCATTTTTGCAATTTTTAGAATTTTGAAATCTGCTAAGGGTAAATAAATTGTAAAAAACCTGTTGAATTTAAATTGTTCAATTTTCTTAATTGTCTCATTTGTCTCAATGTAATTTGATATGATTTATATAATTTCCGTCTTCAGACAAATTACTTATGAAAAAGGAAAACCAATGGACTTTAATAAGATCGTTCCGCACTCGCCATCTATGGATATATATGCTTCACACAACTTGAAACTTAAGATTGCTATTTATAAAATTCATCCACTAAAGTGTCTTTTATGCAATTAAATCTATTACTTATATTTTTGTTCAATGGGCATATTCAAATATTATATTTTTCAATATTATATTTTTCTTACCAATTAGATCAAACGACTTTAACATTAAATTAAAAATCAAAATATTTCAATTTTGCAATTTTTAGAATTTATAATCTACTAGGGATAACTGAATTGTCAATACTTTGTTGAATTTAAATTTTGGCAATTTTCTAAATTGTCTCCTTTCCCTTACACAATTTGAAATGATTTATATAATCTTCAAGGAAATTACTTAAGAATATATAAAAGCAATGGACTGTAATAAGAAGGTTCTCCACTCCCATCTAGGGATATATGCTTAACACAACATTGAAACTTAAGTTTGCTGCTTATACTATTCATCCAGTAAGTGTATTTTATGCAATTGAGTCCATTTACTTGTATTTTGTTCAATTTAAATTATTCAAATATTGTATTTTCTCACCAATCTAATCAAACGACATTAACAACGAATTTAAAAATCAAAATATTGCATCTTGTGCAATTTTTAGAATTTTAAAATCTGTTAGGGAGAAATAAATTGTCAATAATCTGTTGAATTTAAATTTTTGCAATTTTCTTAATTCTCTCCTTTGCCTCAATGCAATTTGAAATGATTTATTGAATTCTTGACTTTAGACAAATTACTTAAGAAAAAGGAAAAGCAATGGACTCTAATAAGATGGTTCCGCACTCCCATATAGGAATAGACTTCACACAACCTTGAAACTTGAGTTTGCTATTATAATACTTCATCCACTAAAGTTGCTTTTTATGCAATTGAGTCCATTACTTGTATTTTTGTTCAATTAACTTATTTCAAATATTGTATGTTCTCACCAATTAAATCAAACGACAATTACAAGAAATTTAAAAATCAAAATATTGCATGTTTGCAATTTTTAGCATTTTAAAATCTCCTAGGGATAAATGAATTGTTAATAATTTGTTGAATTTAAATTTTGCAATTTTCTTAATTGTCTTCTTTCCCTCATCGCAATTTGAAATGATTTATATAATTTTTTGGCAAATTACTTAAGAAAAAGCAAAAGTAATGGACTGTAACAAGAAGATTCTGCACTCTCATCTGGGGAAATATGCTTAACACAACATTGAAATTTGGGATTGCTATTTATAATATTCACCCACTAAAGTGTATTTAATGTAATTGAGTCCATTACTTGTATTTTTCTTCAATTAACTTATTCAAATATTGTATTTTTTTCACCAATCAAATCAAACAACATTAATAATATATTTAAAAATCAAAATATTGCACTTTTGCAATTTTTGGAATTTTAAAATCTACTAGGGATAAAAGATTTGTCAATACTCTATTGAATTTAAATTTTTGCAATTTTCTGAATTGTCTCCTTTGCCTTAACACAATTTGAAATGATTTATATAATCTTCAAGCAAAATTACTTAAAAAAAAGCAAAAGTAATGGACTGTCATAAGAAGGTTTTGCACTTCCATTTAGGGATATATGCTTAACAAAAACATTTGAAACTTGGGTTTGCTATTTATAATATTCACCCACTAAAGTGTCTTTTATGCAATTGAGTTCATTGCTTGTATTTTTGTTTCGATTTTGCAATGTTTATAATTTATAATCTACTAGGGATAACTGAATTGTCAATACTTTCTTCAATTGAAATTTTGCAATTTTTTGAAGTGTCTCTTTTACCTCAATGCAATTTGAAATAATTTATATAATCTTCTAGCAAATTTCTAAAGAAAAAGCAAAAGCGATGGACTGTAACAAGAAGGTTCTACACTCCCATCGAGGGATATATGTTTTACACAACATTGAAACTTAGGAGTGCTTTTATAATATTCATCCACTTAATTGTATTCTATGCAATTGAGTCCATTACTTATATTTTTGTTCAATTAACATATTCAAATATTGTATTTTCTCACCAATCAAATCAAATGACATTACTAACAAATTTAAAAATCAAAATCTGCTAAGGATAATAGATTGTCAATTAATCTATTGAATTTAAAATTTTGCAATTTTCTTAATTCTCTCCTTTGCCTCAATGCAATTTTGAAATGATTTATAAAATTCCTACTTTCAGACAATTACTTAGAAAAAGAAAGAGCAATAGACTCTAATAAGATCGTTCCACACTTCTATCTACGGGATATATGCTTCACACAATCTTGAAAACTTTAGATTGCTTATTTAATAATATTCATCCACTAAAGTGACTTTTATGCAATGAGTTCAATTACTTTGTATTTTTGTTCAATTTAGCCATATTTACAAAATCATTTGATTCACATAGTATATTTTTTCCTCACCCAATTAATCAAACGACATTAATGAATAAAATTTAAAAATCAAAATATTTCAATTTTGTAATCTTTTTAGAACCCTTTTAAAATCTACTACGGATAAGTGAATTGTCAATACTCTGTTGAATTTAATTTTTCAATTTTTTGAATTGTCTCCTTTGCCTTCAATGCAATTTGAAATGATTTATATAATATTCAAGGCAAATTACTTAAGAAAAAGCAAAAGCAATGGACTGTAATAAGAAGGTTCTGCACTCCCATCTAGGGATATATGCTTAACACAACATTGAAACTTGGATTGCTATTTTATAATATTCATCCACTATAGTGTATTTTATGAAATCGAGTCCATTATTGTATTTTTGTTCAATTAACTTATTCAAATATTGCATTTTCCTCACCAATCAAATCAAACGACATTAATAATATATTTAAAAATCAAAATATTGCACTTTTGCATTTAAAATTTTAAAATTTGCTAGGGATAAATGAAGTTGTCAATACCACTGTTGAATTTAAATTTTGTAAATTTTATGAATTGCTCCTTTGCCTCAACACAATTTTGAAAATGATTTATATAATTTTCAATGCAAATTACTTAAGAAAAAGCAAAAGCAATGGACTGTAATAAGAAGGTTCTGTACTCCTATCTAGGGATATATGCTTAACACAACATTGAAACTTGAGATTGCTATTTATAATATTCATCGCCTAAAGTGTATTTTATGCAATTGAGTCCATTACTTGTATTTTTTGTTCAATTAACATATTCAAATATGATATTTTTCACATATTATATTTTCCCACCAATTAAATAAAATGACATTAAAAAATTTAAAATCAAATATTTCAATTTTGCAATTTTACGAATTCTAAAATCTGCTAGGGATAAGTGAATTGTTGAATACTCTGTTAAATTTAAATTTTGCAAATTTTCTGAATTGTCTCCTTTGCCTTAACACAATTTGAAATGATTTATGTAATCTTTTTCAGGCAAATTACTTAAGAAAAAGCAAAAGTAATGGACTGTAATAAGATGGTTCTGTACTCCTATCTTGGGATATATGCTTAACACAACATTGAAACTTGGAATTGCTATTTATAATATTCATCCATTAAAGTGTATTTTATATTATAATTTTCCACATATTATATTTTCTCGCCAATTAAATTGAATGACATTAATAATAAATGTAAAATTAAAATATTTCAATTTTCCAATTTTTAGAACTTTAAAATCTGCTAGCGATAAATGAATTATGAATTCTCTGTTGAAGTGAAATTTTCCAATTTTCAGAATTC